>CM029605.1:64132600-64271774 GCA_017311375.1 Mytilus coruscus | reverse complement strand
TTCTTGTATTTTAAATTTTAGTGTGACTTCCATTTTCACTGAACAAGTACACATGTATTTTAGGGGCCAGCTGGATGAAACCCGTCTTTATGGTCATTATTGTACTTGTCTGTATACTACTTATGTTCGGAATTAGTTGATATCACACACAGTGCACTCGTATACATCATTAACAAGTTCTTCAAGATGTTTTGCTTAAAACAAGGAAAAAGAAAAAAAGAAACCGTGAAACATTTTAAAATAGTGAAGACAATTTGAAAATGTAAAACACATATATTGAAATAAATTTCATTTCTTTCTACTTATTCATAATAAAAAAAAAAACATGATGCAAATTGGATCATTTTTTCAAATTTTGATATTGCAAAGTAAAATGAGAAATGCTCTGCGTTAGAGCATTTTTCAATTTTCAATATGAAAAGTCAAATTGAAAAATGCTTAAGGTCAGCAATTCCATCATTTGCTTTTATAATGAAAATTGAAATATGTTTTTTTCTAAAACAAGTAAATGCAAATGATTCAATCTGTTCAAACTGTTGATAAAGTAAATCAATTTGAACACAAACTTATTATTGTCTTTTTAATATCAATGTGAAATTAAAATTGTATATGCATAAATATAACAAATTTCAAATCTCATTAAGAAAATGATTTTTCAAAAGTGACTTCAAAAGAATTTTGTGACATGTTTCAAAACAATTAACTTTATAATTTGTAGAGCAATTAGCAAGATCTCTTTTGTCAATTAAAAATTGCAAATATTTGGCGTAAATATACACGGTCTATATTAGCATACTTGAAGTGTTTTAAAGTATGAGATGATTTTTACTTGTATAAAAAAAAATGAACAAATGATATGTTTGGCACATGACCTCTAGTTTTACTATTTATTTTGTTGATAGAATGTTTGAAGCTACATTATATGAAAGTGTAAATCTATCATATTATTGTCGAAAGGCAATGTACCACATAACAATGATTTAATGATAATGTAATAAGTTATCACAGCATTTAACGATGTTTCTGATTCTGATTCTGATTCTGATTATGATTGTATGCAGTTTTTTCTTAAATCTTCAAATGTGATCGTATTCGACATGTGACTCCCCAAAACTACACTGAAAAGAAAATTTACAAAACACCTGTACTATGAAATGAACAGTCTATTTTAAATAACTAATAATTTTACAAATTACTACAAGGGGAGTGTCGGTGGCTAATTGGTCTGAGTAAGTCATCCTATGTATAACTTGATTGCCAACACGTGCCCGGAGCGTTCGACTGCAGTTTCCTTTAAAATATCAGTCGTTCTTTTCAGTCAAACTTGCTTCTTACCACAAAAAAAGATAACAATCTACTGCAAAAAGTGATAAAAATGAAGTGAAACAATAACAATCAATCAATTATTGAAGGCCGTACGATGGTGTTTGGTTGTTTACGTACATATCATTTGGTCAGAGGATCGTGGAGTAGCAAGGACCCCAAGGATGCAATGTGTAGGCCTACTGGTGTGTGGATATGCCCTTACACTCATCAACCTTGCCCCAACTATGGGTAAATAGTCAGCCAGATAGGGGTTGTAAGCTAGGTTAGGCACTCTGTCTAGGAGAGAGAACTCTAAACAAACTGGGTAGATCAACATACATTAGCCCAGCAAGGCAACTGATCTAGAGGATGGGAATCTCAACGACAAAACCCCTGGTCCTCCAAGTTTGGAGTTAAGCATGAGGCGAACAACCTCTTCTTATAAAACAAGAACGTATTACAGAAATCAACACAAAAAACAACAAACAGCAGGTATCCATGGGACGCCGGGCTACACAGGCAGCAATATGATTATTAGAGGAGAAAGCCCAACTCGGTAGACCTTAGACAGGAACCATAATCATATGGACTTAAAAATGACCATTAAGATTGGCGCGTTGAATGTGAGAACTATGTTCCAGGTCTCAAAAATTGCGCAAGTCATAAGAGAGATGGAAAGGTACCAACTAGGAATATTAGACATCAGTGAATGCAGGTGGACAGTGTCAGGGAAAATAATCACAAATATTCCGGCAAAAATGACATCCAACATACAGAAGGAGTGGCAATCATTATGAAGAAGGAATGTACAAAGAGCTTGATAGAATGGGAACCTATAAATGAACGCTGATCAGAGCTCGCTTTAATTCCAGCTATGACAAGACAATAATAAATCAGTGCTACTCGTCTACAAACGATGCGGAATAAGAAATTAAAGACGCTTATTATGAAGCTCAAACTCAGATTAACAAAACACCACAACATGATGTCCTTCTTATTATTTTATAGGAGACCTGAATGTTACGGTTGGGAAACTAAAAACAGATTATGAAAGAGCTATGGGAAAAGAAGGTCATGGTGTAATGAATTAGAATGGTGAGAGACTGGCAAATATGTGTTAAGCGTAAAGACATACACATAATTACATGGAATTCTCCAAACAACAGTGACAAAAATCACATTGACCACATCATCATAAATGGCACATGGAGACGGCCATTATTCGATACCCGAGCAATTAGAGGAGCAGATGTGAACAGCAACCATCATTTAGTTATAGCTTATCTCCAACTGAAGCTGAAAAAGGTACCAGCTAATAACAAACCTAGGAGAAAGATTCAATGTCAACCTTCTGAAAGATCCTGAAATCAAACAAAAGTTTGTCATTGAACAGGGAAACAGATTTCGAGCATTAGAGGATCTTGATTAAACTAAAGACAGTTCCATAAAAAAGAAATGGGTAAACATCAAAGAGGTTTATCAAAACACAAGTGAAAAGATCAATGGCTTCCGTAAGAGCAGCAATAAAACAATGGTTAACATCAGATACATGGAAAGCAATCGATGAAAGAGCAAAACTCAAAGAAAAGGTCCTCAGCACTAGATCATCGAGGTTAAAAGAACAAACACAGAAATAATTATCAGAGAAAGACAAAGAGGTATAGATAAAAGCTAGAAAGATAAACAGAACCATCTGGAAGAACCAGCTGAAGAAGCAGAAAAGGCTGCCACAAGAGGTGATATAAGTACAGTCTACAATATCACAAAAGAACTATGTGGACAATCCAAACAACCACCTCCAGTTAATGAAAATAATGATAAAATCATTACAACTGAGGGGGAACAAGCTGCACTTTGGGTAGAACACTTTACGGCTGTTTTAAGTAGACAAGAGCCAATAAACGAATTTCAGGGAGCACCCCAACTTGACGAATTAGATATTATGACCGACCCACCATCTAGAGAAGAAATAAAAAAGGCAATATATGAACTTCAAGCTGAACTACTGAAAGCTGACATCAACACAGCAACAGCCATACTACATAATATCTTCAAAGACATGTGGGAAGAAATAAAATACCTGAAGATTGGACAAAAGGTCTTATCTTAAAACTAACGTAGAAAGGTGATCTTGGGAATTGTGACAACTGGAGAGAGATAACATTACTCTCAATCCCAAGTAAAATGTTTTGCAGAATAATGTTAAACAGGATAGACTCCAAACTGGATGACAGGTTGAGACAGGAACAAGCTGGGTTTAGAAAAGTAAAGGATGCATTGATAAGATATTTGCTCTTAAGAACATCATTGAGCATTGTATAGAATGGAAGACACCTATGTATATCAACTTTATCGATTTTCAAGAAGGCAGTTTACACAGAGAGACTCTTTGGACAATCCTTATAGCATACAGAGTACCACACAAGATCGTCACAATGACAAAATGTTTTGATACCAACTTTGAATGTGCTGTTATACTCAACAACAAGGAAACTGACTGGTTTGAAGTCAAATCTGGAGAACGACAAGGCTGATTCATCTCACCCATCTTATTCCTGGTTGCCAATGACTAGGTGATGCAAAAGACCACCAGTGACTCAAAAAGAGGCTTCACATGGTCAATGTTTACAACCCTAGAGGACCTTGATTTTGCTGATGATATAGCACTTCTCTCATCAAAACAAGACACTATGCAGGAAAAGACAAATCGGCTAAGCTATTTTACAAGCCAAATTGGCCCAGAATTGAACGCAAAAAAGAATCAAGAAATGCGATCAAACACAACATCAAACTTAAGACTAAAAGTTGAGGGCATATAAATACAACAAGCAGATGTATTTACTTATCTATAAACTGTGGTTAGTACGGAAGATCCAACAAAAAAGAACAAATATTAAATTTGTAAAATCTTTTGGCCTAACCATATTTCAAATTAACATCTCCTTATGATGACTAAGTCCACGTATATCCTCACAGAAATACAACAGAGGCGCTTCAGATGGCTGGGGCATGTTCTCAGGATGCCTGTATCCAATATAACTAGGACAGCGACTAAACACAACATCAAACTTAAGACTAAGAGCTGAGGGCACATAAATACAACAAGTAGATAAATGTACTTATCTATGAACTGTGAACTAGTACAGAAGATCCAACAAAAAATAATATTAAATTTGTAAATTCTTTTGGCCTTATCATATTTCAAATGAACATCTCCTTATACTGATTAAGTCCACGTGTTTCCTCACAGAAATACAACTGAGGCGCTTCAGATGGCTGGGGCATGTTCGCAGGATGCCTGTATCCAATATAACAAGGACAGCTCTTAGATGGACACCCGAGGGAAAGAGACCAAGAGGAAGACCCCAAACCACCTGGCTTCGAAAAATTGAGGCAGAACTGAATGAGCTTGACATGACCTGGGAAAAAGCCGAAACAAAGACTAAAGACAGATCTGGATGGCAAAATCTTGTGGCAGCCGTATGCCCCACCATGACGAAGAGGATAGGTAGGTAGGTATACATTTTGCGAATACATCATTGGTATTAATATCAACTCAGATATGAGGGAAGCAATCTTATTAATTGTAATGATATCCAAGTTGTATAACACAGACGTTGCATCTCAAGTTTAAACGTTGTTGCAGTGATGGAATCTATATGTATATTTGATTGTGAGAAAACAATAATACTATCATTTCGTTTACTAACTCTATAACAGGAATCAATAGAAACATTTTGGAACAAAAATAGATCCCGATAAATGTCTTTTTGACCATAATTGTTTAATTCTATCTTAAGGTGGTACCCAACACCTTGACTAATATCATAAAATTTTGACAAAATAGATATATGAAGATGTGGTATGAGTGCCAATGAGACAACTCTCCATCCAAATAACAATTTATAAAATTAAACCATTATAGGTCAATGTACGGCCTTCAACACGGAGCCTTGGCTCACACCGAACAACAAGCTATAAAGGACCCCAAAATTACTAGTGTAAAACCATTCAAACGGGAAAACTTTGACCCTTTGACAAAAATATGAAAATTTCAAAAAAGATTGAACCAACCCCTTTATCAGAAAAATTTCGTTGGTTATATAGCAGTTTGACAAACACTAATTTTGATCATTGAGAAGCTTCATATTTCCTTAACAAAACAACTTGATTCAAACGTTTAGCTGATGTTTACAGAGTTATCTCCCTGTAGTGTTAGGTACCACCTTAACAGATTTTTCAGTTTTGGGATATTTTTTTATTTGCAGATCTAGGACATGATTGACCTTTTTGAGCCACAAACATATTTGTTTTTTGGTCCCATGATGAAGGCCTACTTGATGATTTTTATTTTCTTATGTTACATTGATCTCTCTAATTACTGGTACGTTGCTAATGAAATACTAAGCTTTCTCATATTAACACAGGCAAAATTTAATCAATAAGATGTCTCTAAATAAATCTGCATTTGCATATTTCTATGTAAATAAAATATTTATGTTGTAAAGAATACATACTTAATTAATGTACAAATTTGAATCAAGGTTCCATTTCTTATCTGCATTTCCATTATTATTTGTGTCAAGCAAAATTAGCATTTGCATATATAACTTCTAGTTTGATAAATTGTCTTACGTCTATGTAAACACCTTTCCTATGCTTTTTTCTCTGTTTGTCAAGAACATCACCAGCGGGTTTCCTATGCTGAAGTATGAACAAAAAAAAAAAAAAAAAAAGAAAGATTTTCGTTAAAAATGGAATGAAATGTAATAATATCCTGAAAATATCATTTCTACTTGTGAGTAAAAAAAAACGTGACTCATTTACAGTAAAGCAATCGAAATGCATGTTACGTAATATATTGAACTTAACACAGCAGTCAGTGCTGTGATATGTCGTGCTACAAAAACATTTTTATTATCATTAAATACATATGACTTTATTGAATCTTTTTTTTTATATTTGAGAGGCGCTTATTTATTCAGGTTGCAGACTTTCATCAAATTACTTATCCATAGATTAAAATATATGATTAACTACTATTAAGGTGGTACCTAACACTACAGGGAGATAACTCTGTAAAATCAGCTAAACGTTTTATTTACTTTGTGTTGTTAAGGGAATATTCAGCTTCTCAATGATCAAAATTAGTGTTTGTCAAACTGCTGTATAACCAGTGTAATTTTTCTGATAAATTGGTTGGTTCAAATTTTTTGAAATTTTTATATTTTTGTCAAAGGGTCAAAGTAAATACTTTGTCAAAATTTTATGAAAATTAAAAGAGCCTAATTAATTTTAGTGAAGGTGTTGGGTACCACCTTCAATAAAAATGATTTAGTTAAGATGCTTTGGAATTAATATGAAAAAATACATTATTTAATACCATATTCACCATTGTGCATCTTTCTTTTTTTAGAGCTTATTTCTTATCACAATGACATAAAAGTTTTAACACAAATACTGAACTCGAAGATAAATGTATAACAGCGGTAGTACATGGAAAACAAGTGTTATAGAATATTATTTAAAAGAGTCTTCAAACAAAACCCGAAAACAAAATAAATGCGAATACATATTTTATAATATTATAGCGTCTGTTCCGGAAATATTACAGACGACAAAATGATTCGTCCATTTCACTTATATTGGGATCAGACTTTTTATGCAATATATTATTGTTATAAAAAACTCACCCTGGTATGCCACTGAGGTACAACAAAAACAATCGCTAAAATACATAGAAACGAACTATTTGGTAACAACTGATATATTCCTGACTTGGTACAGGAAATTAAGAGGAAAAGGTGGTGGGTTGAAATATATATCGCTAACAACATCTAAAATAACATCACTATGTAACAGAAACACGGCACAAACACACCTAAGAACATTCATTACAAAGAAGTGCACTAACAAATAAAATGATAGTAGACAAAGCATGCAAACCACAGAGCAACAACGACAAACACCACAAGCTATAAACAATAGTGACGCGCTTTCGTCACTAACATGCAATCTAGAACTTAAGATAGACAACAACTTGAAGCTATTGCTTGATTACAGTCCATTCAACTGGAGAGGTTCATAAAGAATGATGATATTTTTTTTTTTATTATTATCTCGATGTTTTTATTTGATCTGAGGACTTATAATGAATATTCGATACCTGCAACTTAACACTGAATAACGATGCACTTCATAAATGTATGCAGACCGTTTATTAGATAGCTATAGGTATTAACTAATCCAACCAAACTTACTATTACTAATGTCTATATGTGAGCTACATGTCCTTATATCATGTCCGTATCTAATCTCTATGAAACCTTCCAACGTCCAACTGTGTTAGTGTATATTTAAAATTATATACTGATTTATGAAATGAAGCATATAGATAATGTCGGAAATAATTACCTTTACATTTAGCACTTTCAAATAAAGGATTCTTATGCAATATAATTCATTTATAAGTACGACAGATAGGAAGGTCCAATGAAATCAGGGAAGAAAATGACGTCATAATTGAATATCGACCAAAAATTTATCGGGAACACATTTTTGTATAGAGATAAGAAATATTTCCCTTACACCTATCGAGAAATATAGCAGGGAAATTAAAGATTTTTTTTTCAAAATTAGTGGTAATCAACTAGCAAACCAAATTTAGCAGCTGGTTTTTATGATATCAATTAAGTAATATACAAACGTTGGTGTACATTCCCAGCAAATGAATTAGCCTATTTTTTGTTGTTTAATATTTTATTTAAAATGTTGAAACGTATCAAATTAAATATATGGTAATAAACTATGCAGAAAACGTGTGGTGTATTTACATTTTTGTGAAATGAGATCTGAACGTTTTTACAGACTATTGTTAAATGGCATGTATTCACTTTTTCAAACATGTAAACAAAGCTGTTCTTGTTTCTTTTACTGCAATGAATTGATTTAGTTTATCAACTTTTTGAGGTGTTATCACCATTATCTTTAAGATCCCTTTAACAGTTCTTGCGTGTTTTCTACGAATTTTAAATCCATTCCGTTAAGATGAATCACGGCAAATAAGTAGTATTATATATATATATATGTATATATATATATCTAATATATACTATAAGTACGTCTGAACCAGTGACAACTCTACGACAGATTTTATCCATCGGATCACCAGTGATGGGGATTCAAGGCTGAAAACACATTCTGTATATATAATTCGTCTAAATAACAGCCCAACAATGTGAGATCTGTAAATTTCGCAGAAGCACATTTTTGTTTTTTCCCTGGCCGAGATTCGAACTTATGCTACTAAGATATCGTGGCACCAAATCGCCTTGCCCTATGCCTGGCGCGCTAGACCACTTGACCTTCTAAGTAAAAACTGATTAGGAAAGGGTTAAACCCGGTCATCGAAAGCTTGATTTGCCCAATTTGACAGTTTTTAAATAGGGGGTTTTGCTAAGGAATTATTGACATTCAAGTTTTAACTTATTATTTGAGAAACAACACAATATGTCATTCAACATTAATGCTGTTAATATAATAACCATTGTGTCATTGTTTTATTTTGGTGATATCCTTATAAGTTGTCTCAATTATTTCATGTAGAACAATACCATTTTTAACCAAAGAAATCTAGCAAAATGTAAAGTAAAATGTATAGTATTTTGTTGTCTTAAAGGTTTAGGTAGAAGAAAAATAAAGTTAAACTATTTACCTTTTCGATGCCAACAAGCACTTCAAACACACAAAAACAAATAATTACTTAATTATAAAACTATTTAAGTAGGCACATGTCATACAGTTCAACATTAAATACGAAATACACATACCGTAACTATCTTTTCTGCCATGTTAAATTAATCTATCTCTACTTTGTTTCTGACATATTTGTGAAGAAAACCATTTGAAAGAAGCCTTCTGACATCATGATAGGGAGTCACGTGGTTTTAAGTTAGTATGGTAAGATAGTTAAAAATGTTTTAATTGGTGAAATCAGATCTAATAATGCTATTCGGTGATATACGAAAAAACAAAAAAAATTGTTTGGTATCAAAACTAATGTTAACTACGGAAAATATTTATTATAAAAAATTAATTGATATTTTTATGGAAATAAATAAGTATTAAGGTTGACTTATCATGTTAAAGACCAAGTGCTAGACATCAATTTCAAAAAACACAATGCATGTATGTGCAATGATTAATATGGTCCTTATATCATGTGCGGGAACGAAGACAAACAATTACTAGTAAATTAGTGCACCAGAAGTTAATTTGTATTAAAAACTATTATAATCGAGATAACTATGATAAGTTTTGTGGTAAAACAGGATGTGCTGTTTTAATAATATTTAACTAAAATAAGAGTGATGCAGTTTAAATTTTGTATGCGTTGATTGATAATGAACAGATATCTTTATTCTAAAGGAAATCATGAATAATTAATTAAAATACGTTTTGTCTTTACATATGCCGCAGAATTGATTGAATTAAAATGAAAATGGAGAAATATAAGAGCGCACAGAATATTGTTTGTTAATGCAGTTAGCACTTTCAGTTTTCATTGTAAGTAAATTGTTCAACTTATTTCATTCTAACAGAGTGTAATTTGATTGTTACAACATGAAAATAGAAAAAAAGATATAAGAACGCAAAGAGAAATTTTTGTTTTTACATTTACCGTGTGAGTTTCATTGTAAATATACTCTTGAATTGTTTACTCTACCAGAGTGTAAATGTTTTATACTGCATGTTGAATTGGCAAAACATGATTTTTCATGCCTGTTTACATGGTGTTAGGGGTAATAACACGATTTCGTCTCCCTATTTAGTCTTTTAAAATTGAGAATTTTTCAAAAACATTGTGCAGCGTAAAATAAAGAAATACTTGACTTGAGTAACGTTGTATGCTGGCCAATATTACAGTATGTATTCCACCTAACATTGTCGGACCAATTTAAAACTGTTTTGCATATTGGATGTGCTTTCTATTGAAAAATTCATCTAATTTCGAATAATTCAATCAGAAATATATAATTAGATAAAAAAGAAAAAAATGCATTTGTTTTTCGATTGTCAGTTGTATTTCAAGGAGCGAAAGTTTAATGCAAAGTTTAACATATTCTGAGACGTAGCCTATTCACTGATCATTGTCCTTTAAATGAGCAAGAGTGTAATTGATGGATATAATAGTAGAATGAATACCGCCGGACCATACATTTGCCTAGGTGTCTACAACTATTAAAACTAATTTATATAAGTTACTTATAATCTTTATTTTTTATTACGATTTTGCGTTCAAAATGCAATACTTTATCTTACGTAAGTGATATATATTAACATTTCACATTCATGCAACACATTCAAATGATACAGTCACGAAAGACATATTGTGTTACACATTACAAAGCATTTTAAAGGCTATTATAAAAAGTTAAAAAGTTGATTTTATGGATGTAAGATAAGATATTAAATGGCGTTTAAGCTGCACGTTTGAACAACTGTATCTATATATTGAAACTCAATTTGTATGACGACTCATTGCCATCAAAATATTTTTTTTCGTCAATTCAGATGCAAGAAATAAGTACTTCTTCATGTTATTATGTCATTTCATATTTTCAAATTCATTACTTATATAACTGATCAGATAATAAAAAATAAAAATATGTGTGACTTGGTACAGGCATTTTCTTATGTAGAAATAATACATATATCAATGTAAAACATGCAATTGCAAGGTCAACTTGTATGAAACTTTTGGAGTCAGCCGAAAATTCGAAATTTAATCGTGGTATTCTGTACATTTTACAACAAATGATGACTAAGTCATGTAGTATTTTTAGGCATGTTTCACACACATAAACATTATATACAACATTTAATATACATACCGTATCTTCGTCGTTCGCAACCGTTTCAAATTAGCATATTTCTCATATGCTGATATATCTGTAATCCAAGTTTGAAAGAATGTAAGTTCTAATTCTACGAAATAGAGTCACGTGGCTTGAAATTATTTTGTACGATAATAAATGTAAATTAATGAAATCTTGTAATACGAGTCCGACATAAACGCAAATATTTAATACTTAAACGAATGCTTACTACGGAAAATATTCGTACTGAAAATTTAAATTAATTTTAATTCATTTAAAAATTTAATTAATTTTATAGTTATCGTGTGTTGTTTTCAAAGAGGTTTTTACTTTTAATTTTCCATCTTTGGATAAGGATAATCACCAAAATAAAACAATGATACAATGGTTATTCTATTAACAGCATTAATGTTGAATGACATATTGTGTTGTTTCTCAAATAATAAGTTAAAACTTGAATGTCAATAATTACTTAGCAAAACCCCCTATTTAAAAACTGTCAATAGGCCAAATCAAGCTTTCGATGACCGGGTTTAACCCTTTCCTCATCAGTTTTTACTTAGAAGGTCAAGTGGTCTAGCGCGCCAGGCATAGTGCAAGGCTATTTGGTGCAACGATATCTCAGTATGATAAGTTCGAATCTCGGCCATGGAAAAACAAAAATGTGCTTCTGCAAAATTTACAGATTTCACATTGTTGCGCTGTTATTTAGACGAATTATATATACAGAATGTGTTTTTAGCCTTGAATCACCATCACTGGTGATCCGATGGATAAAATCTGTCGTAGCGTTGTCACTGGTTCAGACGTACTTATAATATATATTAGATATATATATATATATATATATATATATATAAATCTCTTGTAGAGTTGTCACTGGCTCAGACGTACTTATAAATATAATTATTTTCTGTGACTGTATCTTACATTAATTTGTAGGATCCTTTACTATAGATAATTTAGCTGATCTGTAAAAATAACATCTCCATGCCTTATATATCATGTACTGTAGTACGACGCTAGATTAAAACTGACGTGGAAAGGTAACACCCGGCTACCGAAAGCTTCATTTTTTATGAAGCCCAGGTGGTCGTGTGGTCTAGCGGGACGGCTACAGTGCAGCCGATTTGGTGTCACGATATCTCAGTAGCATGGGTTCGAATCCCGGTGAGGGAAGAACAAAAAATTTGCGAAAGCAAATTTACAGATCTAACATTGTTGGGTTGATGTTTAGACGAGTTGTATATATACATATATATATATATATATATATATATAACATTTTCCAAAAGACCAAAAAAGTAATGTATGATCCGTATGACAGATCATATGATCCGTTCATCCTATTTTGACTCCTCAAAATTCAAGAGTCTATCCTAAATTGAGGTAAATTGTATGGCTTTCCAAAACCGTTTCGATTCCTAACATCACTGAAGAGACATTAATTGTCGAAATCCGGATATGGTGTACAAAAACCTTTGCACCTTTTGTTTGCGGTGAACCATCTTTTCCGCAAGTTTATCGTTTTCTGATTAGTATTAAATTTATAATTAAGATCCATTTATTACATCGGTGATCCGTTTATTTGGCAATCGCCAATGGCAGTCAGCAGGGTTTAAGAACATTTGATGTTCGACCTGTTAGTCAAATGCGTTTTGTTAAAATATACTTTTTCACTTTTTTGGTCTTTTGGAAAATGTTGTTTGTGCTGTATTTAGACCCTTCTAACAAGAAATTTGTTTTGATGCACACGTATAAAATTGCGGTTTTATCCAACGCAATCATAGGTTTGAACATTGTTTTCAATTTAGACTTGTTATATTTTTCGTTTGGGCTTGTATTATATTTGCCTTCGGGTTTATATGATCCGTTCATCCTATTTTGACTCCTCAAAATTCAAAGTCTATCCTAAATTGAGGTAAATTGTATGGCTTTCCAAAACCGTTTATTCCTAACATCACTGAAGAGACATTAATTGTCGAAATCCGGATATGGTGTACAAAACCTTTGCACCTTTTGTTTGCGGTGAACCATCTTTCCGCAAGTTTATCGTTTTCTGATTAGTATTAAATTTATAATTAAGATCCATATATTACATCGGTGATCCGTTTATTTGGCAATCGCCAATGGCAGTCAGCAGGGTTTAAGAACATTTGATGTTCGACCTGTTATCAAATGCGTTTTGTTAAAATATATATATATATATATATAAAATATATATATATATATATATATATATATATATATATATATATATATATATAAACGCCTATAAAGTGTACAAAACAACACCAATAACAAAAAAGGAAACTATAAATGTAATTATTTATAAATAAAATGCCGACCATACTTGATGACGTCACATATAAAGAATACAACTTTTTGAAAATTTTTATAAAGCAGGAAGGATATGATTTGTTTAGATATCGTATCAAATCATTAGAAAAACAGAACCCACCACTATAGCTCGTGTATACGATATTTCTCTCTTCGTAACAGTTAAATTCTGTATATCTAAAAAGCCCGACAAGCATCGCGTTTTGAACTTAACAATCTAATTGTCTCGAGAGGAGAATTATCGTTGCACACTTTTAGCTTTGGAGGAATCTATATTTCCCTTACACACATGTATATCAACTTTATTACTACACAGACTGGTATAACAAATTTACTAACAAAAGGTCAATTGAGACTGTAATTTGGAGTGAGACACGGTTTAGTACGTGATTGACACGGTTAAGTACGCAACGACACATGTCGGGGCGTATGTTCAGCGGGTTGCCACGGTATAAGTAAGGGTTATTATGAATGAGAACGGTCTGAAATGGAATAGTACGAACCGCCATATTTTCTAAAAGCCTTTAATCATTTCTATAATTGAGCTTGTGATTTATCATTTCTTTAAGTCAGTGAATTGTAGATTTATGTTTTGTTTTATTAAATAAATGATTTAGCTGTCTGTTTGTACCATGTTTTGTTTTTCGTAATCCTTGGACCAATTCTTGATTATTTGGAAATATTCTAACAAAGTTCTTGAATATAACTGGATTTTCCACACAAAATTCAGTCATGAGGGCTTCATATTGGCCATAGATAGGTAGTCAGTCCCTAGTCCACCATCTACTCTGCCTCCAGTCACCTCTTCGTCTGTCATCAAGTAGCTCGACGACTGCCCTGGTATTTTGTGCCATATCAATATCATTTTTCAGCCAAATAATTGCAAATATCAGTTGTTGATCATTCATTTTGAATAATGTTATGTATACCTCTAGGGCAAGACACAGAATACGTTGGACCCTATAAGTAGGGAGTATTTATACAGAATCCTAATGTTAGTTTGTCGTGGGCTGTTATATTCCGTATTTTGTCGTGGGCAGTAATATTTTGTATCTTGTCGTGTTGTAACGTAGTAAACAGTAACAGACTGTCAGAACCCTGGCTGATCCCTATCTATCCGTATTGCAACACATCGTATTGTATCCTTAACAAATACGTGGTGTAACTGTACTTGAACGTAGTTCTCCTGAACTAACCGTAGAAATTATTCAAACCTACGAATAAGTACGGGTTAATACGGTTTTGATAGGGACTAAAACGGATGTGTATGTTCTTATACGGTTTAGTAAGATTTATTACGGTTGTCTCACCGTAAGAGCCCGTATCACTCATGTCGACAAATGACCCTTGTCCTTCATTATCCGTGGTAGTAACGTCAAAACTCGTAGTAAAACCGTTGTGCATCCGTATCGGATCCGTATCGGACTACGAATGATGTTTTTCCGGGATCATCCGTGATATTTAATCCGAGGTGATCCGTGAATGTGTGACCTAGGCATTACGTAGATATCAAACGAGAATTTTTACCGATTAAAACTCTCTACAACTATTTCAACAATACATATAAATTGCATACATAACTTTTTATATAAGAATTTGAAGTTCAACGTATACAATTTCATTTGAGGTAAGTGATCGTAAAAATACATTGACGTGATGTAGTAATGAGACATGTATCGTGTAACACAATACAGCGCATTTAAAAGGCTATTAAAAATCAGTAAAATGATGAATTTATGGATGTATGAAAAACTACACAAGTTATATAAATTGTTTTGGTTGCTTGTTTAAACAGGTGTGTCATTATATATAAACAAAGTTTGAAAAACGATTTTTTCCATGATTGCAAGATGTGTTTTTGTCAAATCAGCTCTTTAAGTTATCATGTCATTTTATCTTTTCAAACACTATGTACATATTTCAATTCAAATTGTAACGTAGATTTTAATAATGTTAATAACATAAGAATTTCATCATGACTCTATATTCCCCTATGCTTAGACATGAATATCGGTTTTCGACGAAGACAAATTTGTTTTCCAACGGACATTAACAATTGTATTTTTGTAAATTATGCAGCAATACCTATCTGCACCAATGAGTTTAGATCAAATAAATATAACTTCTGTTTATAGCTAGAATAACAGGATTATAATAGCACACGTGGTGTGAACAAGTAAATAATAATACCAGTATTTACTAACCTTAAAACGGAGTGACCCGTGAATGTGTTGAAATCTCATTAAAGATTACAGTGAAAATTCTGGTATTTAAATGATGCTTTTTATACGGCAAATCTAACCACGTATTATTTTATTCTTCTTCAAAATAAGTCCAAAAGTATAGTTTATCACAATTTTTTTGTCATTTCAAATTATTTACATAAGCAACACTGACACCTTTACTTTTTCAACGCAAATGTGATAAACAATGGAAATACTGTATCGATATATAGGATAAGTGATCCTTGAATAATACTATTAATTTTGATTTTGTCCTCCTACATGTTATATACTATGACTTCAGATACCTGTAACTTTACATATAATATAGCATAGATTAAAAGGTAGAATAATACGGTTTTAGATGTCTCAAACGGTATGTAGAAATTGTATAAATAAATCGGTTAGATTTTGTAAAGATTTAAAGGGTCTTTTATTGTGTTGATTTTAAGTTACAACAAAATAAAATTTAAAACTATATAACAGTTTGAAAGACATGCAAGGCTTGTTACATGCATCACCTTGCATACAATAATCATGCAAAAACCTTGGAGTTTCACGTAACATAGTTGGTATTTTTACCTCCGTATTTAACTTTCTATCTAAATAAACCACTGTTATGTTATAAGCATTTGTATTCCCTTCCAATTAAGTTTGTACAAGTCAGTGTAAAAAGTAATCAAAAAATGTTATCACATCTAAATATAAAGCGAGGTATCAGATAAAAATATACACATTGTATTACTATGACAAGCACACATAATTAGTTAACTGTAGAACTAAAAATCATAAGACAACGGTAATAACACTTCAGTAAGTGGTGAAATTGATCATTTAAATCGTTGTAATATTTTCCAGAAGAAAAGAGAATAGCAAATATTCAAATGTTTAAAATAGTGAATAATTGAACTATAATTAACAATCACAAGTCGGATTGTATTTCACAAATGATCAACTGATATTTTTCTTTTACAAGGAATACCCTCCAATTAAAGTGCACTTGATCAATTTCAATAGTTTAAACTAAATAATAAACAAGCATAAAAGGCTTGATATCTAATGATTATGTACGACCTTGGTTGAATAATACCTATTATCCCTCGCGACATATGAATAAATTAGATCGGAGTTTGAATAACATTATTGCTTAATGTAATAAACATCTATAAATATATTGAGGTAAAATCCGAAATTTAAAACTCCTAATGGTCTTATATCCAAGCGACAACCTTTAGTTGCAATCTGTGTTAATAGTGTTTTATTTGTCGTTTACGTATTGTACTTCTATTCAGGTTTATGTATGTATCGCTTGTATTTTGCCCATGCTGTACTACTCAGAATTTTATCTTAATAGTGTTAGGTTTGCTCATTTTTAAACGACGCTTTAATCAACTACATGGTTTGGAAATAAAAATTATAAACATAATCGCGTTCATTTATGTTAGTGGCATTGCCTTTACTGTATATATTAAAAAGAAGATGTGGTAAGATTGCCGATGAAACAACTCTCCAAAAGAGACCAAATGACACAGAAATTAACAACTTTAGGTCACCGTACGGTTTGGTCTTTTCGAAATTATGCTTTTTAATTGAAAAATGTATTGTTTTCCAAAGCTGAACAATCGTGAACATTTAAGAAAAGAAAAAGTTGAAGTTTAAATACACATTCAACAATGTTAACAGTCTATTTGGTTTTAATTTTGTGCAATTACACAATTGTACAATTTAAAATTTTTTTTCTTTTTTTATTTTTTCGGTGAAACCCAATTTGTCAAAATATGTATCCTCCAAACTCTCGTTTCTCTTGTGTCATGTACATCACAGCTGATATTAAATACGTAATTCATGGATATAATTGAAAATAGGCTTGCTCCTCCCAGTGACACATGCCTTAAGCAAGATTAAACATGTTTACCAAGTATTTTGAATTTTTATTTTCATACTCTAATCCAAGTCATTGATTTGTCATTACAAGTATTGTGACTCGAGCGTCTCTGATAAGTTTTAGATATGCACAATTTATGACTGTCGTCCTTAATCATTTTTCTTTTTTTTTTTTGCTTTACTTGGTGGATAGTTTGTACATACGGTATTAACTCAGTAACCAATAACTAACTGACAACATTTCATGTCTACTGTTTCCCCTTAGGGATAAACGATACAGTTTCGAATCCACGATGATTTTTTTACGAAAATTTGCATAGACATGATAGAAGCTAAACAAATTAACTCAAGCAGATGTTTGTAAAAACATTATAAAAATCTTCTTTACATAGCTACATCGTATGCTCTTAAAATGTACCACAGTTTCTGGGAAATAAATAATTTTTAACAAAGCTTCAGGGTTTTTAGGGAAAAACGTCATTTTTGACGGTATGTCTATCATATTTAAAAACATCATTGACTTTTTCATTTAAATTGGTAAAAATAATCGTCATACGTATTAAACCCAATGCCATTTTAATAAATAAAAAAAAAGGGTCGATGTACTCGTTTATAAGTTAAATCAGTTTAATAAATAAAAAAAGTCGATAATGCTGCTTTTGACATTATGTCACAGTTTGACGTCGGGTTAGCGAAAATTTACGTACGCAATGTTATTACCTCCCCTGTAACTGTATCGTATACCGTTAATAGTATTGTTCATAAAATTTTAAGATTATTGGAAACACCAAAAATCAATATACCTAAAAAAAAAGGATGGACTTATGGAAGATATAGCAATATGTTTGGGAATTTGCACTTCAATATTTGAATTGATTTAGCTTCAACTGCTTTCATATGACCGCCATTGTTGACAGCTCTGTAGATTTAACGCTCGTTTGGTGTAATAGATAATAACCATTATAAATGTGTTCATTTGCAATAATAGAATCCATGTAAACCAAGAAATATATTCAAATTAAAATTTAGTTTTGAAAAAATAACTAACTAAAATTATTTTTGCATTAGTCATTTTTATAAGTGAATTATTTCTTTGCTACAACGTTTAACCATGCATTTACATCTACAACGTTTTTACATAAACCGAACATTTAAATATAACAAAAGACGATAAACAGAGACCATTTTTATTTCAGATCTGCGGTAATACTTGTCTCAATTATATTTTTCAATTGAATTTTTACAGTATGCATGCTATAATTTCTAGCAAATCATCATTTCTAATAATAAAAGTCGATTGAAAATATTCTTTTTTTAAGTAAAAGTTTGTTTTAGTAGCAAGATCAATTTTAACATTTGTCGGTTTATTAGTAAAATAAATCGATTGCTTAAGATAGGTGAATATGACCGTAACAATCAAGTCGAATAGATATTTAAAATTTCTTAAAAAATATATAAACTTCGTCACGATTCAATAGGCTACTTATTGAAATACTTAAAACCGGTTACAAGTCAATAATAGTATTGCAGGTTCATTTCATCTTGATTCATGGAAGTAAAGTATGTGATTATTGATCAGCGGTGTACCACTGTACCTTGTTTTCATTAACAGCAAGTATGTTTTCTTTTCAGTTTATATGCTTTTGAAGTCATTCATATTTATTTGTTCAATAGTTTATTCACAGATCAGGATGTAAACTTGAAAACAATGCATGTCTTCTAAATTTAACTTTGTAGATTCAAGTCTGTACAAACCAAAAATTATACTTATTGATATACCAATGATAAAAATGAAATAACACGATACAGTTTACAGTCATGTTGTATACATTAGATATTAATCTTGATTACATAGCGAATGCATGTTAAAACAAGAATACCGGTACATTCAGATCAATAAATATAAGTTTCTTTGTAAGTTCTACATGGAAGAAACATTCTTTAATATTAATTCCACTGGAAATCTTGTTATAGTATGTGTTCTTAACAGAATAAAGGGTATATAATATTTGGTCCAACAGGAACATATATTATGGCATTGTTTGTTAAACAGTTTCCACGGGAATTTCTGTTAGGCGGAACAAATATATGTTGACATGTATTCCTAAGAAATTATTACATTTTCTTTTATGCTAAAATCAGCTGCGCTCGTATGTTTTATAATAGATATAAGAAGATGAGGTATGAGTGCCAATGAGGCAACTCTCCATCCAAGTCACAATTTGTAAAAGTAAACCATTATAGGTCAAGTTACGGTCTTCAACACAGAGCATTGACTCACAACGAACAGCAATCTATAAGGGGCCCCACAAATTACAAGTGTAAAACTATACAAACGGAAAAACAAACGGTCTAATCTATATAAAAAGCGAGAAACGAGAAACACTTATGAACCACATTAAAAAACGACAACCACTGTTCATCATGTTCCTAACTTAGGACAGGTGCAAACAAATGCAGCGGGTTTAACCCTTGTTTTAAGGAAGGTTCAAATTCAGAAAAATAATTACACAGTACACTGAAGCTTTAACTGAAAAATATTTAAAAAGCTTTTATTCGAACAACCATGTTACAATGCATACATCAACAAAGCAGTTATAGTTTTTCAAATACATTATACAAAAGAAATCTTAAGATATTGATGAATATTAACTTAGTTATTCATGTTGCAGGGTTTCATGGATCTTGATCAGGTGAGTGCATGATGTACAAGAGAAAATTATATTACATCAGTTGAAACAGTAGTGTTCCTAATGTTGCTGATATTTCATAGTATCACAAGATATCAAAGGGACAATTATAATTAAAACAAACCAAATGAAACGACGATCGTAACAAACAGCACACCAAAAGACTCACTAGCATGAACTTCTACAAAATACCGAAAGATAACATGCATTTTTTTTTTATCAAAACATTATTTAACACTTATCTCTTTTGATCACATTTAAATGTGAATGACAACAACAAATATGTGAGGATATTTTTGCAGTTTTTGCATTTTTGTTTGCAGTCTTACACTAAATGCATGAAGTTTGAGACCTTACTGCAAATATTTAAGACGTAACTATAAACTATATTAATTAAGAGATGTATAATACTTTTTTTCTTTTTTTACATTTAATGACAGACAGAGGGTCATACTCATACATATACATATTAGAAAATATGGTATGATTTCCAATAAGACAATTCAACCAGAGACCAAACGATGGCGATGATAACAACATATGATTCTGTACGGAGCAAAATCTAAACCGAAAAGAAAGCTATACAAAGCTCCGCCATGACAATTGCAAACATTTCAAACAAGAAAACAAACGGTCTGTGTTATGTACAAAACAATTAAAAAAATCAATTATGATACACAACAATAAACGACAATTATCAATCTACACGCTCTTCACTTGGAAAAAACATATACATAGTTTTGCAAGGTTAAACAACATTTTTTGTGCAAAACCTTACCTAGCCGCACACAGTACAATATAAGGACAAACTATACAACTCAGTCATTCATGTTATGTGTTTGAGCTTTTGATTTTGCAATTGACTTTCCGTTTTGAGTTTTCTTAAGAGTTTGGTATATGTGTTATTTTACTGTTTATGATTATTCATTAATCATCGTTCTGAATCCAACTATATATCAGGAAAATTGTTACAATAAGACTGAGTTCCTCTTTGGAAAGAGTTCTAATGATAAAAACAGCGAAACTTGAAACTTGTTTTAAACATAGAAGACTACTTTGACATTTCAAAAGTACCTCTCCTTAAACATCGGGTTTTCTTATCACAAACCATAACATGACATGTAGAAATAAAATGGTTTCATTGATGCACGCAAATATTGGTGACATATATTAAATATTGGTAGGGTAAAAACATTATGATTTAGGTTAAATATTTTATTCAAGTCGTCTTTGATAATATAGTAAAATGAAAGAGTTCACACGTGTGATATTATGTTATTTATAAAACTAATATTGTTAGCACAGAAACATTTGTACATTATAGTGACATTCAAAAATGTGATGAGTCTCATTATATCATCGGGAACATAATGAAAATAGTTTACCGATGAATAAATCCCGTATATTAATTCCAATGAGTTTTATAAGATCGTTTGTGTGCCTTAAGCTCTTCGAACAGCGGTATACTACTGTTGCCTTTATTTAAGGTGAGTTGTTTTCTGCTTCGTTGCAGTCGGTTAAACCAATTTCAGTTAGTGTTTAAAATTTGTTCTTTTGTTGTGCTGTTCCAACACTGTCTGATTTAACCTGTTTAAGCTAATATTGTTGTTTCAGAGCCTTTATTGTGCGATTCTAAAAGGAGATGTCTTGGAAGTTCAAACGTTAGTAGAAAGAGGTGCCTCCGTAAACACAACGTCATATCCTGACGTGAGTAGATGCTACTTCGAATCAAAAATCAAAATCTCTAGCACAATAATCAATGACACTTACATACAAGAAATTTCAAAACATATATATTTTTCAAGTAAGGTCACCGGTATCTAAGAATCTTAGTTTTGATGTTGGCTATTCTCTGATTTTTACAGATACGTAATAGGCGGTAAATGTAGTTTTTTACCTAATTCCTTTGCCCAAATCGTAAATTTGGATATTGAAGATGGCTCGTTTCGAAGCTGAGACATTTTCACATACTTGTTTATTTTTTTAAATACGAAGTGGGATTAATTTTTCCATTTATAAGCTCACCCCAACAATCCTTTCGTGATGCGGCTTCCCTTTTCACACAGTAAGTTCTTTCCAAATTTAGTTCTTTGCACATTAAATAACTGCATAGTTTTTATACAATTATACAATTATGGTTGTCAACATTTCAAATCAGCATAAAAGGTTGAGCTAGGTTATTTGTAAACAATAAAACATCTCCAATATTACAACATAGAGAGCTTTAGCTTACGCACAAGTTGTGTGCTTCTCAATTTGAGGCGCATTAAGGATATTGACCAATTTGTTCTTACTTAACGACATAGGAATATAACTGCTATAGTATAAAAGGACAGTTGACGACTAAAATCTATAAACCGCAGAAAAGCAGACCATATCATGATATAAATATTAAAAACAAGGTTCTTAAAATACTACAAAGTAGAAAAAATACATTAGCAGTACGAACCAAACAAAATTTGAGGGTGTGGTCAGGTGTTCTAGACAAGTGTATTATGTACTTTCTAATGTAACCAATGAATTTTTAATGTATGTTTCTAATGATCTCACTTACTTCTACGTGATATGGTTGTTTACTTATTTTGAATGTTTCTTATCTAAAAAAACAACACACATTGTCGATCTTAGAATGTTTTGTTGTTCAAAGTCGCTCCTCTGGGCATAGTAATAACTAAACAAAACGTAAAAAAAAAAAAATATTAAAGACTAAACAATAATGATTATCACAAAGAAGACATCTTAAAATTTAGAACTGGCAAAACACTTAAAATGTAATTAAACAAGGTAATGTGTATGGTGCAAAGGTGTAACGTGTATGATGTAATGGCACAGGGTGTATGATGTGATGGTAAATGGTGTAACGGTGTATGTTGTTAATGGGAAGTTTACACCATCCAAGGACTGTACCTGTGTGTGACCAGTTTTTTTTTCTATTTAGAATTGGAGTCCACTGCATTATGCAGCATTATTGAATCGTCCAGACGTTATGCAATTACTTATAAAAGGAAATGCCGATGTGAACCTTGTTGATACAAATGTAAGTATAATTTGTAATATTTTCAAATTGATTGGATTGCATTTCTTTGCATATTTACAATTTGACATTTTATCAATATCAAGAGTGTATATTCTTTTTCTTTCACATATTTGCACTGTAATATTGCACAATGGTATACTCAATTTCGTAGTTTAATATCCAGGGCTTTATTATATGTTGGGATTGAGTATAAACTTAGTTTGCCAATTTCTTAAGCAAAAGGAAACTTATACTTTAGGAATTGGGTTGTCAAAAATTTACAGGGTCTATTAATGGTCTGAAATAAACAAAACAATTGGAATTCAATTCAATTGGCACAGCTATATGCTGAAAATTATCCTGATAATTTCAAAGATTCTGTCTTTTAAAACTTTTTGATTATAACGTCACTAATTCCACATATGCATCTGTCCCATCAGACAAAGTTTTACAAACATTGTTGTAAAATCCACCAAAATATATTGAAACGGTCTAAATAAAGAACTTATAATTAACCACAAGACAGAAAATGCCCCATACAACGCAACAATATTCATAAAAAGGAACAAAATCACTCTTTCTTTCCTATAGTATTATTGAAAAAAAGGACTTCCATTTTTTGTATCTGTATGCAGGATACCAAAACTTCATGAAACCTTTATTAAGACCGATATTTAAGCGGGTAAACAAGCGATTTGACAAAAAAATGTTTAAATATCATGCCAACATTCTTTATATTGTAAATTATGTCCTCATAAAATGTAAAATTGTATATTTGACCAACAGTGTCAAACAAATGTGGATTCTTAAAAATTCTAAAGATCATCTTCACAATCTTTATTTACAATCTTTACAGTATTGCCGTCCTATTAAACACTTTAAGCTACTATTTGATATGTCCAACTGCATCGTCGCTTTTAACAGTGAGATCAGTTTCTACAAATATGACTAATGCAGGTACAAATTCCTTCATTAAGAAAAATAACAGAAAACAATACTGTATATATATAAATGTCGTGCGTCTGAACCGCTGATCTTGATTTACACTCATATGAAACGCTCAAAGCCAAGTTGAGGTCACGAACAAACTCAATTTGTGAAGGACCACAATAAATGTGCACAATCAATACAGTGAAGGAGATATCTTTTTAAAGCTAAACTTTATTGACATCATAAATGTTGATTCTGTGGGATTGATATTCTTGCAGAAATCGGTATTCTAATCGGTTTAAATTGTGAACTACTACTGGCTGTATTATTACACATGTGAGCAGACCAAATACAGAAACTTTCTAAAGATAAAACTGAAAAAAAAATCATATTGCAAATTTATTTCATATACGTTTAACCAGTCCTTGCGGAGAGGATAAATAGTGTAATTCTCAAAAATTAAAATCGTTTCTTTCTTTTCGTTTTTTTTTTTCTTCTTTGCAAAATACAACAATACAAAGTAAAATCAATTTTCAACAATGATGTTCATTGTTCTTGTACTTAGATGTGTGTTGATATTTTGTAGGACGAAACAGCACTACATGTAGCATTCTCCAGTGATAATATACCTGCAGCTGAACTTTTGATACAGCATGGATCAAGTCTTAACTCTCAAAACATTGAGGTAAGAATTAACAGTGCTATTCTATATGGTCATTCAAACTTTCAAAGATTTTTTTCGACGTGGTAGTAAACATCTTTCATGCCTTTTATATTTAATATTCCATATTTAGTTACACTTTTGTCTGACAACTCATTCATGCAGGTACATTCACATGTGTTCACCATCATCTGTACTGTATCACAAAACGTATGATTCATTTGATACATTTGGATTACTTTGATTATTTTGGAAGTCTAACCAGTTATACCTTTCTTTGAAGCTTGTTTTCTTACGTAGCTTCGGTATGAATGAATGTTACAAACAATATCTAATTTGTGAACGTTTTATTTAGACATTTTAATTGCCTATGTTACGGTTGTTTCCGGGATGACAGATTGAAGAAAGTATTTTGCTTTCTTGTCTTATAATACTTTACAAACTTAATTTTCTACGTATCAACACATGGCATAACAGCTAATGTGTAGCTACTTATCCAGAGGAGTTGGTAATCACATGCTGATACATGTAAACAATAGATAGGAAACATTTGAAACCCCCACCTTTTACATAAAGTTTTTTTTTTTTTACTTGAAACATGACTTATTCACATGTTGGTAATAGCACGGATAAGTTTTAATGCAGGCTGTCATTCACATAGTCGACTGACAAACTGCTAAAACATTGCATGTTTCCTAATCAAATTCATCGCAAGGCCAGGTGTGTCCCCAATGTATAGCCAACACTCAATCATATTTAAGCCCCATTAAAATTACCACATTTTTAAAAATAGAACATGCTTGAAATACTACAAATTATATCCCGGGGATGTACAGTTTTTCTGTGCAGCAATATTCTGGAAACGCATGTTGATAAACTAGATGTGTCAGTCGATACATATATTCTCCTCTGGGAGCTTCGATGACCTTCTTTTACATCTTCATATTCTGTTCGGGTTACATTTCATTAACACTATTCTTTTTCCCTGCCTGTTTAAAAAAAAAACACATGTTTTAACATGTGATGATTAATACGTTTTTCCAATATACAGACTGGTTAGATAATTTGCGA
Source organism: Mytilus coruscus (assembly GCA_017311375.1). NCBI lineage: Eukaryota > Metazoa > Mollusca > Bivalvia > Mytilida > Mytilidae > Mytilus > Mytilus coruscus. The sequence continues at coordinate 64,245,777 of CM029605.1, read as the reverse complement.
CGTAGCACTGTTCCTTCTTTTTAAACCAGTAAGTTCGGAACCATTACATGACGAAATATGATTCAGTTTTCTTTTAAAGGAATTGATGCTATCAACATCAGCAACGTTCTTCGTCATAAAGAGGTAACATCTAAAAGTCTACTTTATTTTCTAAATCATTCTCTTCCTATCGTATCTTATAGCTACATCAAAACGATGGAACCTAATGTATCTAACTATAAGCATGTATTACAGGACAATGTTTTAAAAAGAATACCTAAACACATCCACTGACACGTGAGTGTTCCCACTCGCCATTTATCAACAGCTCCTCTGGTCATGTTATTAAATATACATATATATATAAATGTATGTAATCCATTTCGAATTAAGTTTACTGGGATTCTACATGAACATTTCCAAAGTTGATATCACATTGTCCTATTTAAAAAAACACAAACACAAACATTGGAAACATAACATAAAAAGTTATGGATTCTATTAAGGATTACGACAGAAAATGGGCTAAAATTTTATAAACACTCTTGAATGTTTTCAATGTGACAAGAGGCAAACAAATAATAATTTACAGGGATGAGGAAGATAGAAAGAAATATATGCATAATAATGTCCAATACTTCCTAATGTAATAGTACACTATACCCAGTTCTCTGTACACAAGTATTCACATAAATAACATGTGAACTTCATTCAGAACTTTAATAATGGGATTTAGATCGCCAGTCGAATAAATATAAGTGATAATAATATATTGTTCATTCCTAATTTTGATGATAGGATTTAGATCGCCAGTCGAATAAATATAAGTGATAATAATACATTTAAAATCAGATATATATTTCATCATTGTTTTTTTTTTTGGTGAAAATTGACCATCAGGTCTCTGAAGAAACGTCGAACGCTCTTTTGTAAGTGTTATTTTAAGCATGTGTTCAATAAAAACTAAGGATTTTCTTATCCCAGGAATAGATTACCTTAGCCGTACTTGGCACAACTTTTGGGAATTTTGGGTCCTCAATGCTCTTTAAATTTGTACTTGTTTGGCTCTACAACTATTTTGGTCTGAGCGTCACTGATGAGTCTTATGTAGAAGAAATATGAGTCTTATGTAGAAGAAACGCGCGTCTGGCGCATTAAATTATAATCCTGATACCTTTGATAACTATTCCATAAAACAGGAATATATTTTTTTATTATTTGTTTATATTTCAGGGTAGGAGACCATTTGAAGTATCTGTTAATGATAGACCACAGAATCATAGAAAAAGAGTTAACTTAGAGGTAAGGCAAACACGGACAATAGATATTCATGTACAATCACCTTTTAAATGCATAACTGATTTAGTTCAAAAGTCAGAAAATCATTTATGATACACAATTTTCGATATATGATTCCGTTAAGTTAGATCACCAACGGTCTGCATATTCACATTTCCTGAAAAAAAGTTGAATAAGGTTTCGATTTAAGAACAATTTTCATGTTGCAGTTGGTATTATAAAGTCACCAAATTTAATGAATCGTTACAAACATATGTGAACATAATGTATCAAGTGTTCATTTCATAAATTATCTTACTTTATTTGATTTTGAAAACAATTAGGCTGATACAACGTTTAACTTTATGTGCTACGAAAGTATTGAAGACATTAAAATAATGTTATGATTTTTTAGTACATTATAGTAAAACAAATTACTTTAAGTGAACATGAATTCTGAATCTATAAATACGCAGATAGCTAAATTACTAAAATTATCGATAGGGGAGTTACAATTTCAAATTAAATAATGTTTGCTAGGAATTAACACACGTAAGATAACAACGAACATAATAACTACTAGACTGAGGAAATAGAAAGATAAAATGAACTAAGGTACAAAACGTTCAAATAATTAAAGTGATAGCAGGTCATGCAGTGGTTTGATTATTTGACTTGATAAACAGTAGTAAGTTGTTGCCTAATGATATTTTGAAATTGATAACGAATACCTGTACATACTACAACTATTTAAACAGATTTTTTCACCTCGGTATCGAGTGTGATTGTTTTTCTAATCGGGACAGTTAAATTGTTTGTTTCTTTATAGATTATCAGACAATATGAATACAAACTTAAACCGTCTTTTGCAATTATCTGAGAATTGTACTTTTTATGTAATGACACCGACCATGGTCGCCTTTTTTCGTGAGGTCAAAATCAATAGGTATCGCTTAAAGGAAAGCGAAAACTTTGACGTCATGATATCATAGTAAACCAACTAATACTTGAGAGTATACAAACCGCACTCTGATTGAATAAAAATAATCAATAGGGTAAATCGGATAATAAGAAGAAAAAAGAAAATAGTTCTTCAGGCAAGCGTTCTGTCGAATCAAAATAGTTAGTAGACCAAATTATTTGCAAAGAAAATTCCCATTTATGAGGGAATCTAAAATGTCATTATCTTATTTGATCGGGACCACTTTGTTGCAATGAATCATTGTCTCATTGGCACTTACACCACATCTTCTTATAACTATTTATATGATTAACCGCTATACATTCAGATAAGGAATGCATACAAGTAATAAAATATAACTAATAAAGGGGTATTAAACAAACCACTAATCTTTTTCTGAAATCCTCCAAAACACGTTTATTTACATTACTTATAAATATTTTTCAGTGCAAAGATTCCTTAGATGATATTTTTAGAACTTTGACACCACCAGTTACGGTGAGAAAAAGATATGTAATGATAAAACTATAGAACAATCGGTGATTTAGTTGTTGTGTCATTATTATTGAACAGTTTTTGAAAAAAGGATATATCTTTATTAATAACATTGCCGCTAATGAAACATAATTTTGGGGTTTTACATAAAATATTTGGAAATTGTCTGTTGCAATAAATGAGGCCAAATTAGATCATATATATGAACAGTTATTATAATGCACTACCCTAAGACGTATACACAAAAGATAAACATACAGAAAATAGACAACATGTGGAATAGGAAACTCATCAAAGATGCCAAGCAGAAACTGAAGTACCACAGACTTATCATTGACGATCATATGAAAATATGTACCCTTCTGAATCTGTTTTCATAAATATTGCGGTGTTAAACTTTTTAGAATCTAGATTATGTAATTACATTCATAGTATTAAATATGCACAATTAGGTTATCAACGAGTCTCATTAACTTAAATTACAAAATTTAAGAGTCACTTACTTGGTAAAATACACACTCGGACAAAGTGACGGTAATAACCCATTTCAAACATTTCTGACACACATATAGGAACACATTGACTAAAACTTAAATGGAGACTGCGAACTTTTTTCTGTTGAAAATGTTGAACAACCATAAGTGTTTATATCTTAAGATGTATAAGTAACAAAAACCCTCACCTTAATTAATTATATGTGTAATGCATTGATACCAAATGCCGATATCTTAAACCAGTAAATGTGGTAGCTCCGGGGAGATTGTATAAGCTAGCAATATCAATATACAATGACTAAACAAATTGAGAACGATTAGTGAGCTTTTTTTTAATTTCAATTATAGATATAAGAAGATGTGGTATGAGTGCAAATGAGACAAGTCTCCATCACAGTCACAATTTGTAAAAGAAAAACAATTATAGGTTAAAGTACGGTCTTCAACACGGAGCTTTGGCTCACACCGCACAGCAAGCTATAAAGTGAGCAAAACATGACTATTGTTAAACCATTCAAAAGGGAAAGCCAACGGTATAATCTATATAAAAAAAAAAAAAAAACAAAAACCAGAAAAATTATGAAACACATCAACAAACTACAACTACTGAACATCAATGTCCTGATTTTGGACAGGTGCAAACGAATGCATTGGGTATAAACGTCTTAATAGGTACTAACCTTTACCCTTTCCCAAAAGAATAGTGTAACATCTCAACATAGAAAGACACACTCGAAATTACTTAACTCAATCAAAAGACATATTAACACAAGTGAACATACACTGACGAAATAAATTTGATCTGTCAATTTGATTTTATCATTATTCCAAACATTTGCTCAAACAGACATGAACATATCATAATATTTTAGCTTATTGTTTATATAACAGGATTGGAGACCGTTTGCCACACCTGTTGATCATACTCAATATACTCACATAACTAGTGTTAACTCCGAGGTAAGATAACACGGACATCACATGATAATGTGTAACTGCTTTATTGCAAAAGTCAGAAAATCATTCAATCAACCCCCCCCCAAAAAAAAGCGTTAATTAAGTACACAAAAGGTCTGCATATTCACATTTCCATAAATAATTAGAACAATCAGGTTTTGAAGTCAGATCAATTGTCATAACGTAGTTGGTATAATAAACTAACACCATTTAATGAATCTGAACAAAAAGTGAGGCGTAAGATACAAAAGGTCATTCAAACTCATGAGTCAAAAATACACTGATAGCGACATGTTTTAAAAAGAAAGAAAAATACCAACAGATAAACAACAGTAAACACAATACAACATAAAACTCTAAAGACTGAGCAACACGAACCTTACCAAAAAATTGGGTGATCTCGTATGCTTCAGAAGGGTACCAATATCCTTCGATGAGGAAGATAGAAAGAAACATATGCATAATAATGTCAGTTACTTCCTAAACATGCTAAAGTAATAGTACATTATACCTACTAGTAGTCTCTGTACACAAATATTCACATAGATAACACGTGAACTTCATTCAGAACATTAATAATAGGATTTAGATCGCCAGTCGAATAAATGTAAGTGATAATAATATATTTATAAGCAGATATATATTTAATCAGTTTTTTTGTGAAAATTGACCATCAGGTCTCTGATGAAACGTCAAATGTACTGTAGTAAGCGTTATTTTAAGCATGTGTTCAATAGGACAAGAATATACCATGTATTTTTATTATTTGTTTATTTTTTCAGGATATTAGACCATTTGAAGTAGCTGTCGATTATAGACCACATAATCGTAGAAAAAGAGTTAACTTAGAAGTAAGGCAAACATGGAAAATACATATTCATGTACAATCACCTTTATGAATGTGTAACTGATTTGGTTCAAAAGTCAGAAAACAGTTCATAACACACGTTTTCAAAATATCAATCCGTTCAGTTAGTTCACAAACGGTCTACATATTCACATTTCCTGAACATAGTTGAACAGTTTGGTTTTGAAGTAAGAACAATTATCATGTTGCAGTTGGTATTATAAACTAACCAATTTAATGAATCGTTACAAAAATATTGAACTTCGTAATGTGTTTGGTCGAGTCTTCCTGGCTAAGGATTATCCCGAACAAAATGATTCGGGGATACAAAATTTATCAAGTGTTTATTTTATAAATTATCTGACTTTATTCGATAACAACAATTAGGTGGATACAACTTCAATTATATTTGAATATATTAACAGTAGTGAGTTTTGCCTTCTGATATTTTGAAATTGATATCGAATACCTGTACATACTTAAACTATTTTAACAGATTGTGTTCACTTCGGTATCGAGTGTAATGTAATAGTTTTCCCCTCTGGACAGTTGAACAGAAAAACGAAAAACACTTATTTAAACCACATCAACAAACGTCAACTACTGAACACCAGGTTCCTGACTTTGGACAGGTGCAAACGAATGGATCGGGTTTAAACGTTTAAATATGTACCAACCTTCACATTTACCCGTAACAATAGTGACACATCACAACATAGAAAGACACACTATAAAATATCAATTGGAATGGCTTAACTCAATCAAAAGACATATTAACACATGTGAACAATACTAACGGAATACATATGATTTGTGTATTTGATCTAACCATTATTACACATTTGCTCAAACAGACATGAACATGTCATAATATTTTAGCTCATTGTTTATATAACAGGATTGGAGACCGTTTGCCACACATGTTGATCATAAGCAATATTTTCACAGAACTAGTGTTAACTCCGAGGTAAGACAAACACGGATGTCATATATTCATGTGTAACTGCTTTGTGACAAAAGTCATATCAACATTCAAGTCACACAATTCTCAAAAAAAAAATCGTTAATTAAAACACAAACAGTCTGCATGTTAACATTTCGTACGATAATTGGAACAATCAGGTTTTGAAGTAAGAACAATTGTCATAATGCATGTATAGTAAATAAACTAAATTCAATGAATCTGAACAACAAGTGAGTCGAAAGATACAAAAGGTCATTTAAACTCATTAGTCGAACATTCACTGACAACGCCATGTTTTAAAAGAAAGAAAAATACCAACAGATAAACAACAGTACACACAATACAACATAGAACTCTAAAGACTGAGCAACAGGAACGCAACCAGAAAATGGGGGCGGGGGGGTTGATCTCAAATGCTATGGAAGGGTACGCAGGGTCCACATTGTGCATATGTCGTGTTGGTCATGTTCCTACAAACTTGGTTATAAGTCTATTTCGGTAGGTCACATTCGAGTAAAGGGGACGGGATTGTTGTTACGACATAAAGAAAACATTCGCTAACATCTGTGGAATAGATGTTCCGTAACGGTAAACCAACTCGTGATGGCGTCCGTAAAATTAACGAAGCAATAATTTCAACTTCAACATTTGGAACTCTTGCAAAAGAAACCCTTTATCAAGGAAGTCATGATGGGAAATACAAGCCATTGAAGTATTGTATCAACTGAAATATATATACTCAGTATACATGCGCTGCTCAAATAAAGTTAATAAAAATGAAAAGTTTAAAATTGGAAGCTGAAATCATCGCTTTTCTGATAAAGCGTTGTCTTCAACGTACCCTCATCGCCTGTTTTGTAATGTAACAGTAGAGATCACAAGGATATTGTCGCACGTACTTTCGGAATTGCAAAATCGTACGAAACGATTCCTGCTGTATTATACATTGGAATATTAAATTATATCAAAAGCTGGTTGAAGTATAGGAATTTGCACTGTCTGCATGCAGTTTAAAGAAGATATTACCTGTATCTTGTGTCTGTATCAACTCCAAACAATAATAATTAAATGTTTTCTACAAGAGCAAACGATGCACTCAATAACCCAGACTCAGCTTTGAAAAATTAGGTTCCAAAAGGGTTTCGATGAGTTTTGAGGATAAAGAAAGGGTGATAGCATATATCATGTATGTATTGAAATTTGCCATATTGATTTTATTGAAGATCAATACGTATATAACTGAACGATTATTACAAATCATCAAAAGTCGTTCATACTTGTTTGAACATTGGTGAGACGTCGATGCACTCGAATAATCATATGTGTGGTGTACGTTTTATCATGTTTTTAACAATAACAAACAACCACCTTGTATCGTACGATATGTTACACTTTCGCTAGTTTGTAAACATTTATTATTTATATTATGTCAACCATTTCAAAATCGGTATAGTTTATGCATTTTATATAGCAACGTGATTGCATCAAAATACACGCTAAACATGATAACATCTTTTAATTTCTAATAACGTTTGTAAACAGTCAATTACTGCTCCTGTGAGAGCTTTTCGAAATGTTTACAAAAGGTACGAACAAACGTAAAGGGTTCATGTATTAAATAGTCACGATTACACTTAGAATCTGTATTTTATTCTGTAAAAACTGCTTTCTTTTCCAAATCAAAGCTATCTTTCAACAGTTAAGCATATTGCGAATAGAACGCTCATTTAATATCTGAAAACAAGGAAATACAGTGTAAAATGCACTCACGCCTAATACGTTGCTTACATTTACCATGATTACACACATTTGTGCGGGAATCGTGCATGCATCCTCCAAATAAAATTGAGAATGTAAATGGGGAATATGTCAAAGAGAAAACAATCCGACCAAAGAGCGGAAAATAGTCGAAGTCCACCAACAGTCTTCAAAACAGCGAGAAAATCCCGCACCCGGAGGGGTGCTTCAGCTGACCCCTTAAAAAATGTGTACTAGTTCAGTGATAATGGACGTCATAATAAACTCCGAAATATATTTAAGAAACTAAAATTAAAAATCATACAATACCAACAAAAGCAAGAGACTCCTTATTTGGGACAGGCGCAAAAATGCGGCGGGATTAAACATGTTTTTTGAAATCTCAACCCTCCCCCTATACCTCTAGCCAATATATAAAAAACAAACACACAACACACGTTTATCTACATTATCTTAATATTTTGTAGTTCGAAGATTCCTTACATGATGATTCTGGAATTTCGACACTGACATCATCGGTAAGCCAGAAATATGTAATGAGACTATATAACATCTGCTGATTCAGTTGTTTTGTCATAACTAAGGAATATTTTGTATCAGAGGCATGTCTTGATTAGTTCAATGCAAATACTTGAGTCTTTCAAATCTTATAGTCTTTGGTTGTCACTTAAGAGTCTTTGGTATTTGAGTGTTGCAAAAACATAAGTCCTAATTATATCATATATCTGAAAATAATAGTACACTGCTTCTCGAAGAAGATAGACGTACACACACATAGCTATACATATATTTTCAACATATGGTTGACAAAACTCATAAGATATTCCAGGCTTATACTATTGTACGCCATACACGTGTTTTGACAACGAAAGACTCATCAGTGACGGTCGAGTCAACATATGTTTCCTTCTGGGTTTTGTGTGTGAGTGTTAATTTAAATTCACTCTATTTAACATGTACAACTAGTTTCATATCAACGGCATTCTCATCAACTTAAACTACAAAATTTAAGAGTCACATACTTGGTTAAAAACACACCCGGACAAAGCTACGGTAATAATTCATTTTGAAAATTTCTTCTGTATTCATCTTTTATTATACTCGTGATGCATAGTCTCATTCTAAACTTTTCGGATTATTTGTTTTATTCTCTTCAAATTCGGTTTTGATTGCCATGCCTCTCAAACTTATTTTATTTGAGGGCACCTGGAGGGCACCTGATGACTCTTATGCAGACATACCAACTGATCAATTTGATATTTTTGAGGATTCCAACCAATACAATTACACAGTCATCATTTTACATGTTCACATTATTTGCTACATAATATGTGCTCATATATAACGTAAAATGAGACTACTTCAATATTTTCTAAGTTATTAAAGCAGCATTTGCTTTATTCTATATATTTTGTTTTAAAAAAACAAAAATATATAAAACATTGAATACAAAAACACAAAATGTCTTCACAAAATAGACAATAATACTTTGGAAAGTAACATCATATCGCATATTATTACACTCTAACTTAACAAAGAAACCACTAAATATTTGTATGTTTAAACTGTATTCAATTTCAGATAAATGGACATAGGAACACACTTAGTAAGTATATTGTGTTTGATACATGAGTACACCATAACTTTTACAATAGGATTAAACGCATGTTTAAAGAAAAGTATTGGTCTATAAACTCGACCAATTCACTCACATCGAAGGACTTTTTATGATATGTTTGTGCGTGACTTGGTCAAGTTCATACATTCATTAATTCCTTTAACATGTTTAAAAAGATATTTAATGCTTAAAAGTATTTTAAATTCGAGATAAGGTATCAATTTTCAATTCTCGTTACATGTATTTATATCACGTGTTGACATAGGGCGTAATATAATGTTGGTTACGGCATACAATAAGTACTAGACGGTCGATTTTATTGTTTTTTAAAATGGCAAAAAAAAAAGGAGAAGTTGAAGTTCATTGAGGACACCAAAATCAAGTTAGTTAATCTGAGTAAGAAAATCACTAGTGTTCGAAAAGTTTTGCAAACAGTCAATTCATATTAGATAAATAAAAATGTTTGAATTATTTCTATCGAAATATGTATACAGTAATTCAAGGTCAAGACGTTGTTTATTAGCGATATGTATTAGCAGAAATTGCCAATCCAGTGTTTAGTAAGCGGCCACAATACAGCTGTGATTCTTAACGCATGTACTAATAGGTTAGTGCGGAGCTCTGACATGATTTGTTTGTCTGAGACTAGCACCAATTGCATACTTGTCTAGCAGAAAGTAAGGCAGCTAACTCAATGGCGAATAGTTATTTGTATCATTCAAACTGTAGCAACTGTTACTTCAATTTTGATGTACTTGGATGTTTTGCTTTATTCTCATAACAGTTTTTAGGAAATAAACTGCATGCGACATAATAAACAAGAATAACATTTGAATATAACAAGAGCGATTGATTTAAACATAAGCTATTTGTTTACTAAGTGCCTTCTCTATAAACGTTCCGGTATCGCTCCGTTCTGTGCATAAACGATTCTTTATGGTTATTGTTCTTAGTTGCTGTATGCAAAATGAGATTGATCATTTTCAAGTTACGTTTGAATGTCAAAACCCGATTGGTGTACAAGATCGCATAATCTATATAGTTTACGATGTTAAAAGTGATACATTTATTATGAAGTTCCATGCAATTCATGCGCAGTTCTGTATATTTTCAAACAAAGGTTTAATTGGATATAAGAAGATGTGGTATGAGTGCCAATGAGACAACTCTCCATCCAAGTCAAAATTTATAAAAGTAAACCATTATAGGTCAAAGTACGGTCTTCAACACGGAGCCTAGGCTCACACCGAACAGTAAGCTATAAAGGGCCCCAAAATTTACTAGTGTAAAACCATTCAAACGGGAAAAACCAACGGTCTAATCTATATAAAAAACGAGAAACGAGAAACACTTATGAACCACATCAACAAACGACTACATGTACTGATCATCAGATTCCTGACTTAGGACAGGTGCAAACAAATGCAGCGGGTTTAAACGTTTTAATGGTACCAAACCTTCACCCTTTTTCTGAAACAATAGTGTAACATCACAACATAGAAAGACACACTATAAAATATCAACTGAAATAGCTTAACTCAATCAAAGGACACATTAACACCATTGAACATACACTGAACAAATAAATTTGACCTATGATACAATGCAAATACAAAATAAATAAACTAAGGAAGAATAATAAAAGTAACATGTTATATCGGTATGAAATGTTAAACAATTTAAGAAAAACAATATGCTCGAACAAAATATAGCCATTTGCAATAACTTTAAACACAGGTAAATGAAAATAATTTTGTTGTTAGGTATACGTGTACAGTTACAATAGAGAAAGGAAATATTTTACAAAATAAATAATTTTGATGTTCATAGTACGAAGTGGAAATTTATATTAGTACCAAACACTTATCAAAGCTGGTATATAGACCAGATATAACCCTGAATAACATTAAATAACAAAAAAACCATTACAATTAGTATCACCAGGTCAAATAAACAAGAAAGTACGATTTGAGACTACTCGCAGTTACTGACAGCTAGTTAAAAGCCAAAACAATTAATAATAAAAAATCATGCACCAGAGACTAAAATCAACTAAAACACATACCAGGGATTTAGTATTTTAACGTCATGGACAGTCAAAGAAGACTTGACTTGTACAATGCCAAAAATAAATGTATCGACAGACAGTAGGATAGTTAGGAGTTTAACCTCTTTATAGATCAAAATGAACGTGGATGTGTCTTTAAACATCTCGTATGCAAAGAATACAAATTTAGTTATGTTTTAATTTGCTGATGACAAAATCGATATGAGTGCCAATGTAAACTATATTCAAAGATCTAATTACAACATTGGTAAGATAACCTGAACTAATAAGTTTATTTAAAGGTTCGATGAGTTTACACGGATCACATAATGATTTCCGCGCTTTAAGTACAATATTACCGTAAAATTTAGGATGTGAAATACCGTTTTTAATCAGTTTTCTACAGGTACAGCCAAATTTACTAATCAAATCTTTGTATCTATGAAAGAACTTAGCAAAAGTTTTACGTAATTTATGGTAACGAAATCACTGACTTAATAATTTACCAGTGATGCATTGATTACGTTCGTTAAAATCTGTGACATCACTACACACACGGGCATAACGAACGAGTTGGGATATGTACACACCGTATGATGGAGCCAAAGGAACATCGCCGTCTAAAAAAGGAAAATTAACAATAGGAAATGAAAAATCGTCTCTTTTGTCGTAAATTTTCCTATGGAGTTTTCCTTCAGAGATTGAAATGTCCAAGTCCAGAAAAGGACAACTACTGCTGTTTATGTTAGATTTAGTTAAAGTAAGTTCTACTGGGTAAATTTCGGTAGTATATTTAGAGAACTCTGGATTATTTAACGAAAAAATATCATCTAGATAACGGAAGGTAGTGTTGAATGTATCAACCAAATGTAACAATGACGTGTCTTTACTGAGTTTGGTCATAAACTGAGATTCATAGCAATACAGGAATAAATCTGCTATTAAAGGGGCGCAGTTAGTGCCCATAGGAATACCTACTACTTGTCGATACACTTTATCGCCAAAACGTACATATATGTTGTCCAGGAGAAAATTTAAAGCTTCAATCATATCTTCACATTTCCAGTAAGTGTATCTAGCATACTTTCCTTTTTCGTTACAGAAAAAGGCTTTAAACGAGTTACAGCAAATAAATTTGTAATGAGATTTTCAAAAGACCATTTAATTAAATATGAAAACTTTTTCTTGATAAGATTGTGTGGAAGTGTAGTATAGAGTAGAAAAATCATAACTGTCAACAGAATTAAAAGGACCATCAAAAGCATGTATTTTATCTAAAACCTCTAAAGAATTTTTAACACTCCAAAATAATTAATACCATTATTTTCATAAGCTTTATTACAAAAGTTAATAACAAGTTCTTTGATAGTAGTAAGGAAGGTAGTTAGAAGAACTGATAGATTGGTAGTAGAACACTTACTAGATGCGGAGATGAAACGGAATTTAAATGGTTTTTGTGCAAGTTAGGTAACCAGTACATAGTAGGGACTTTCAAATGTTCGGAAGAGGCTTTAAGCTGGGTAGTGGCAGTGATATGCTTGTTTACAATTTGACTCTCTGTGGGGCGTACGGACCTGAATGTAGATGAATTTGTAATTTCGTTTTGGAGAACTTCCGTGTAGTATATGCGTCACACCACCACTACATTATTTGCTGCTTTGTCTGCCGGTACGAACTTAAACCGGTTTGCGAGTACTTGGAGTTTATTTTTATTCTGGAAATGGGAATATCATGGACCCTATTACTAATTTCAGAATTGTTTTCAAAATGAGATATACGAACATTAACAGTATTCATAATTTTATTCAAATAACTGTCTAGAGATTTTTATCAGATTTTCAAGTTTACACCAATTTTACAGTAGACAGACAGAGCGTCTTTAATGACCTGACGACACTGTTTCCAATCTATTTTAGATGGAGGACGATATTTCGGTCCTTTCTTAAGAAAAGTTATGACCTCACGGTCTTCGACGATGTTGAGGTCTCCTGTAATAACATGACCATAGGGAATATATATATAACTAGATGTTTCACAATCTCAAGTGGAAGGAACATTATTTACTATATTGACGTCTGATGTAACTGACGTATAATTAAAAATCAAACTTCTGCTGTTTTTTTTTATAAGAATATGAAATAATAGGTGGTTCTATATTATCAAAATATGGAGGTATTTGGCTTTGGATGGTAGAGTCATTGAATATACTAGATAAGTTAATAAAATCAATACCTCTGTTTATATATTTTAATTTAAGAAAATGCCGTTTATGATTTTCAGGTTTATCGATACTAGGAAATAGCCTGTGATGACAAAAGGCTGTAATAATACGGGTGTATTCATACATTGGGCTTAAAAAAAGAAATTGTATCACACTCCAGAAAAATAGCATATAATTTACTTATTGGTATCTGACCCAGTTTGCATAATACTTGATGTCTGTCATTATTTTTTATTATAGATAACAGATCAGCAAGTGTATAATTTATACGATGTTTAATACGTTGATTACGGTTTTTGCGTTTGCCATGAGACCTTTTATTTCTAAGTCGTTTATCGACAATATTAATGACATCGATTGAAGTTTTAGTTATGTTCCCCTGTCCTAATATTTTGTCATTAAGACCGAGAGGATAAGCTGTTTGAAGTCTTTTTATCCAAAATAATTCGCGAATTTCACGTGATTTTTCAAATTGCTTGTGTGATTCTCCTGGTTGTTTCTAAACGGTTTCAAGTGGTTGGAATTTAATAAATTTTAGATTGTGATTATGCTTATCTAAATGTTGATATATCAAACTTTTGAATTTTTTAGGTCTACGAAAGCGGTAAAGGTGTTCTTGATTTCTTTTGTAATACGCTCGTCCCGTCTGTCCCACATATTGAATACCACACTTAGGTTGGGTTCAAGTTACCACATATATAAGGTTTTGAGTTTTTCAGGTAATGTCACAGGAAAAGGAGAGCGAAAAAGCTCTCCCGTTCACTGTTGACCGTACAGTATTATGTGAAGTTAATCTAAAACAGGTTAGTCACTTTTTGGCATTGCACGGGAAATTTGTGGATATCCACGCGCATTTTTGTTAAACAATCTGGCTGTAGAGGCATTACAAATACGTTTGTTTAAGCACGTGGATATCCTAGAAGTTGTGTTGTTAATAATTTTCTTTCCATTACGTAAAATCATGATAATTAAATAGGGGTATAGGAAAAATAAAAAAGACCGGAGGTTGTAACAATGAATAAGGATCACAATTACGGAATAGGAAATAATAGGCAAAGCAGTAAAAGAACTCTTACAAAAACTATATATTCATAGTATAATACACAATAATGAATCAAGTGGTTGGAAAAGGACGTTCTCTTAACACGAACGCAATGGTCACATTAGGAAAACTGTCTGGTGCATGTAAAGTTCATTTCATGCGTACTGGACAACGATATAACATGTAAAGATAAACGTTTAATGAAAGAAATAATATTTGTTATCATACATATTTTCATATAGTATTGTCAAATAAGTAGTTGCTCAAAGGGAGTCTGTAGTCAAAAGGTAATCTTCAAAGAGATATTTTGTTTCTAGGTTTAACAGATACATTTAACAGTATGACAAGTGATGACAAAAAAATGAAGGGTACGTAAGACTTTTATTAAAGAAAACGTTTAAGATATAGGAAGATATCTTTTCATTCCTAGCAATTTGTATTGGAATTCTTTGTATTGAGATATTGGACAATATTTGTATTTATTCCAATGAATTGAAAATGAAATAATAAACGGATTCTAGAACACTTAAAATCTAAAAATAGTTGGAAAGTTTGAAATATTACTTATGTCATTGTAAACCGTTGTCGCTATTTTTACTTTCCAAGTTGGAAAATTTTAATCACAATATTAAGGTATTTTGTGTTTTATTTTTATTCATTTAAACATTTTAAGGTTTAGAATATACTTATTCAGATGCATTACTTTCCTAAATTGTCGAACACGGATTACATGACATGATTGATTTATGCCACGATTTAACCTAAGTTGGACAGGTTTTGCGGCATTCTTGCTTTTTGTATGACAATTGACTTTATCCTGTGTTCGGTCTCGCTTTTATTTGACTTATCGAGGTACAAAAGGTTTCTACAGTTGGTTTGTGTTTTCGAAGTAAATATTGTACATTGTTTAATGTAGATCCTTCCAGAAACGGCTAATATATCAGACTGCATACACTTAATCGTTTACACTGTTAAAAGGGAGAAAAATTATAAATCAAATATATATATATATATATATATATATAATGAAACAAGATTAAAAGATAGGCGAAAGATACCAGAGGGACAGTCAAACTCATAGAATGAAAATAAACCGACAACGCCATGGCTAAAAAAATAAAAGACAAACAGACAAATAATAGTACACAAGACACAACATAGAAAACTAAAGACTAAGCAACCAAAAACTTGGGGTGATCTAAGGTGCTCCGGAAGGGTAACCAGATCCTGCTCCACATGTGACCATTAACAATGATAGTCATATTATAATCAGCGCTAAAGATGTCAACATACAGAAAGTGATTGAAATGACGAATGTCTGTGGAAAAATGTCAAGAGGCCAAATTTCCACCGTGAATTGTTGTCTGTACATAGACAATATTTCTCAGATGAATACTATGTATTTTGTCCTGTTACAGGGAGGTTTTACTTCTTTGTATTGAGGCAATATTTCATAGACAGGTGGTCATGAATTTTTGTCTCAAGAAGGGGAGGTTTTCAACATATATTCATGTTAGATATTGATATTTCAATTGACTGATAATATACAATTATAGCCTTTGTATGACGTCGATACAAGGATATATTGACCTGAAAGAAGTATATTGACTGAGGACGAAGTCCGAGGTCGATATACTTCTTGGGGTCGATATAGCGTGTATTGACCTCATAAATAGTCTATAATTGTTATATTATTAAATTCCGAACATATTTGTATCAAAATCGTCATTTCATGTTGTTGGAATTTTATAGATATCATATTGTTCTTAGACAATAACAACATATTAGTTGTTATTTCATTTACTTTTTGTTTATGTATTTGAAGATTTTATTTCTTCAAATAATCGATCATAGATATTTTTTATAAAACTTTTAACAATATCATGAAATTCATTACATGACGTCACAAAGTAAATCGGTTTTTAGATATTCTAAAACCGTGCAATATGCTTTTTGCTATCCGCCGTTTTTTCTCTACCTTCGAAAATATAGTTTAACATGTGACTATTCCTGAACGAATGAAATTAGTTAAAATAATCGAATTAATAATATTAACAAATACACACACATTGATATCCAGTTACAATGTACCCTTGTACTTTGTAAACATCTTTGTGAGCAGATTTGTCAATCTAGTAATTAAAGATACTATAAGTACATTCAATCTTAAACAAAAATACTATTAAGTGATTGTCAGTATATTACTTATATTTATACAGTAAAATATAAGTACAATAAAACATATGTTAGACAATCTTTAATCTATAATTAATCATTTATAAAGTATCCATGCAAGTTTGAAACTAGCTTATGTTAAAATAAATATTAGTTTATGTTTGTATTGTTTTATGTGAACCGAACAAAATAAAACTTGTGCATTCGAATTCGTAAAACAATTCCAGTTATAAATCTAAAGATGTGCATGCTGTATTTTGTGTACTATATCTAATTTTGTAATAACTTGATTACTAAATATTTTCATGGACAGAATTACATAGTGAAATATTGTCCTGAACAGAATTTCCTAGTGTAACAGTGTCATAATAGACATTATTTCATAGTGAAATATTGTCATGGACAGAATTTCATAGTGAAATATTGTCATGGACGAATTTCATAGTTAAATATTGTCATGGACAGATTTTCATAGTAAAATATTGACCAGAAGATGGTGAAAAAAAATTCATGAACACGGACACTATTGCGTATTGAAAAATTGTCCTGGACAGTATCTCATTATGTAATAGTGTCCTCGAACAGTATTTCATATACAAAATTGTCCGACGTACAATATTTAATATTACAGATGCAATCAGAATTTTCATTAAACATTTGTTAAATAATGTGACTCAGATTACTAATTCGAAGAGAAATTTTATTTCCAGGTTTTCAAGATCTCAAAGAGACTATTGCAAAACAAAAGCCAAGTAAGTACAATACTAAACAATAAATGGTGATAACTTTAAAAAAACCAAAGTGCGGCCTTTATCAAATTTCTATCGATTTCCATTGGAGCATTTAACAGAAATGTATTGTTATTCTTAAACCAAAGAATACAGTATAAATAATACTCCAATGGTGACTGTTGGCCAATATTGTCTTCATCCGACGGCCGTAAAACTCTCGCCTAATTGGAACGCAAATTTTGGCTATGCTGGAAGTGTGCGACCACGTCTGGTCAGAATGCGGACTTTTATATAAAATGCCTCGTGATAGAAACCACACTCTTAGCACGTAAAGAACCCTTAAAACAACTTTGTTGTTATGCCAAATATTTTTTCCTTATCAATATAACCTCATTTTCGAGAGGCAGTCCAAGTAAGTACAATACTAAACAATAAATGGTGATAACTTAAAAAAAACAAAGTGCGGCCTTTATCAAATTTCTATTGATTTCCATTGGAAAATTTAACAGAAATGTATTGTTATTCTTAAACCAAAGAATACTGTATAAATAATACCCCAATGGTGACTGTTGGCAAATATTGTCTTCATCCGACGGCCGTAAAACCCTCGCCTAATTGGGGCGCAAATTTTGGCTATGCTGGAAGTGTGCGACCACGTCTGGTCAGAACGCGGACTTTATATAAAATGCCTCGTGATGAAAACCACACTCTTAGCACGTAAAGAACCCTTGCAACAACTCTGTTGTTATGCCAAATATTTTTTCCTTATCAATATAACCTCATTTTCGAGAGGCAGTCCAATTCAACGATCTTTATCCGGGATAGCTTCTATCAAAAGACATATCTATTGTACTATTTTTCTTTATTTATTCTCGCTATTAACACGGATGGAATATTTGCAATTAAACATAAACCAACCAACAACCAATCATCAAATAGAAATAATCTGATTCGTTTTCGATATGCCATTTTTTTCAACCGATCCTAAATTAAAAAGAAATACAAGCTTATCCATATAGTCTGATACAGCTTAAAAAAGAGAAAGTTGGGAAGAAAAAATAAAAAGTTGTGCCAAATTTGACTCATACTATGTATGCCTGGGGTGTATACCAGATTAGCTTTCAATGACTTTAATAGATTAATATACTTATTGGTATTAATATTGATTTTGTTATCAGTAAATTAAAAGCAAACTAAATTTTATTGTTATATACATATACACATTCATGGATCTACAATCTGTCGATACCTGAATCTTGCCATTGCAAAAGGTAATGTTTTTTTTTATCTGACTGTTTATGACGTCTTTACACTAAATCCATTGCATGTTGGATGTGTACTGATTGATAATTAAGTCTTAGATGCATGAATTTTTCATAGTTGTTAGTGGCTGTGAACTAGCTGTCAGTAACTGCGAGTACTCTCAGATCTGTACTTAGTGTCTTTATGTTGTTGGGATGTACAAGTACCCGGCCGCGTCCACTTGTAATTGTAGTATTTCTATTTTTATCCATCTGATGAATTAAGCCTTTATCAACTGATTTTTATAGTTCGTTCTTATATTGTACTGTTACACCACTTTCCAAGGTTAGGGGAGGGTTGAGATCCCGCTAACATGTTTAACTCCGCCACATTCTGTAATTCAGTGGTTGTCGTTTGTTTATGTGTTACATATTTGTGTTTCGTTCATTTTTTGTACATAAATTTAGGCCGTTAGTTTTCTCGTTGGAATTGTTTTACATTATCATGTCGGGGCATTTTATAGCTGACTATGCGGTATGGGCTTTGCTCATTGTTGAAGGCCGTACGATGACATATAGTGGTTAATATCTGTGTCATTTGGTCTTTTGTGGAGAGTTGTCTCATTGACAATGATACCACACCTTCTTTTTTTTATATGAAAACTAATCAAGCGGAAAATAACCGCATCAATATGTCTGACGGTAGACAGGAGATACCATATGATTCATTAGATGTTGTGTCGACAAATCATTTACATAAGTCTGCGAAGACGTCATGATACATGGTATGTTGAAGGTCATACGGTCGCCTATAATTGCTAACAACTGATTTATTAGAATGCTGAAGCATGGTTTCTCATGGGCAATCAAACAACATATCCTTATTACTATTTAGGTTTCTAAGTTGTGTCTTGTATACTGTAACATTGTTGGTCCTTTAGTCTTTTTAGTTTTTCGCCAAGTAACAGTTCGTTTTCGACCTTTTAGATTGCACAGCGCTTCTGTATCTTTCACCCTTCTTTTGTAACACTAGAAGATATTCATCTTAACTATTTGTATGCAAATTATTTTGAAAAAATAGCAAATACAAATTATTCGGAAAATGTCATTTCATTATAATTTTGATTTTCAGAAATGGATGATTTAGTGAGTATCATATCAACATCAAACTTACATTGTATTGTATGCAACTGGATGTTAAACAAAAGAATAAACCTATCGATTAATTGTACATACGGCTTGCATGACTATGCACTACTTGATATGTTAAACAGTTCTTATAAATCTTTCACTGTGTGTCAAAATGTTCAGTAGTATTATAAAAAGATGTTCGGCCAATTGCTCACAGCATAGAAACCAGAAAATAAAAAAAAAAAAAAAAAAAAGAAAAAAAACAGAAATTAAAAAAAAAGAGGATAATAGAAATAAAAATACTGGCTTCCGATAAATCTATTACTTGCGAAAACCCGAATTGTGTATGAAAGATTTATTGTCGATCCTCTGACGCCAAAGACAAAATTGATTTATACATCAGTTTGTATAGTTACACCTACAAGCCCGACTTCTCCATAAGTTGTCATTTGAGTACTTGGCTGACAGACTTGCTCGGATAAGTTTTTTAATAAGAAAGTTAGGAAAGTTTCCCCACAGAACATTAAGAAAAAAAGCACATATAATTGGTCCTTATCATCACTTGTTTCCTGTAACTGAAGCTTCAGTACAGGTAAGTTTATAGATTGATTGATATTTGCATACGGTCATATTTCATATGCATTACTTGGTACTAGTAGATTGTATTGCTTTGTTTGCTACATTTAATTGGTTAATTGATTGAAAGATTGAAAGATTTTTACTGTCAAGAGATGCCTATTTCATATTGATTGATTCATTTTATTGATAGTTACTCTGTTGTTCAGTGGCAAATAATTAATACGAATAATTTTCTCATGAAATGATTACTAGTCACCCTAGTTATAAGGTGGAGGGCCGGAAAAAATACAAGGGGTTAGGTTGTTGAATTGGTCTTTATGAATTTCATTTGAACAATGCAAGAATTTACACCGTCAAAGACAAAGGTCTTTAAACTTGTCCTCATAAAAAAAATTGCTTTGCCATTGTCAGGTTTCTTCCGGTTTCTTAGTTCGAAATTCCATTTGGTATCTTCCATCTCAATTTAACAACATCTGAAAGGTCTGAACTAGAAACGTCATGTGAAGAGTTAAACGTACGTTTAACATGAATGTTTGCTATTAAATTAGTACCGTTCTGACAGTTGAATTTCAGAAAATCCAGCACAATTTAATAGCTTTCGGATGATAGAATATGCTGTTTCAAGTAAAAATACACAACGGTTTCAACATTGACTAATTAGTTCTGAATCGATTGCAAGTAAATTTTCTGACCAGCACTGTATTTAATGCACAAGATAAGTTTCTAGCACTTAAAGGTAGAGCACGACTTCATTGTTCGATATTCTATTCAGATCTAAATACCAAATTTTGTTACCTAGTCATAAAAAAAAATTTTTGTTTTCTGTACGTGTTTTGATTTTCCTTTTAATAAGCTGACCTGGCCCAAAGGGCCAAGTGAGCTCTTCTCATCACTTGGTGTCCGTCGTCTGTCGTTCGTCGTCCGTCGTCGACCGTTGTTGTCTGTTAATTTAAAAAACAAATCTATCCTCTGAACTACTTGACCAAACTTAACCACTTAACTTGGCGACAATCATCATTGGGGTATCTAATTTTAAAAAATGTGGCCGATGACCCCGCCTACCAACCAACATGGCCGACATGTCTAAACATAGAACATAGGGATAAAATGCATTTTTTGTCTTTATATTGATATCTATGATATTGTGAAACGATATAAACAGAAAATCTGAAAGGTGAACACATGTTGAGTCTGATATGATTTAAATTATAATAGAAAAAAAAACCCACTTTAAATCGACAAAATCATCAGCAGGGCAAGATCTATTCAAAAAATCAGATGATACCGATATAGTTAGTAGACAATCGCTCTTCATAGGAGTATCATTGCCATTAAATGATAGTTCGAAACCTTCTTTTATGTTTTGAGCAAAAAATAAAGAAGATAGAGAGAAACTAAAATATTCTAAGCGATCAATAAGACAATATCAACGTATTAGAGAGTTTTGCCATGAAGTCAATTCTCGTCTACAATGTCCTTTGTTTGATATGCACATATAACAATGTGAGCGACACAGGCTCTTTAGAGCCTCTAGTTAGAGAAATGCAAAAGATACTGAAGACATATTCCACCTGATGGATCAAAAACACACTGACAATACAATGGCAATTAAAAAAAAAAAAACCAACAAATAAACAAACAAATAAACAAACAACAATATACAATAAACAATGCAGAAAACTTTAGACTGAGCATCCGTAACCACACTTGAATTCCGGATTGATCCCATGTGCTCCGAACATGTAAGCAGACCCTGATCTACATGTTGATCCCGAAACAGAAAATAGTGTTCAGCAATAGAGGGCGTTCAGCTTCGTTGCAAAAGGTAAATGTAATAATGTGGTTACCGGTTTATATACCCATTGAAAATATTGTGTTTATTCATTGTAAAATCAGAATCTGGTCTCAGGCTTCTGACTTTAAAATGAATAAAAGTTTTATTAGTATCAGTAGGGTTGACATTATTATTGTTGTCGGTAACTCTAAGTGATAATGAAAACGATAAAAAAATCGAGCCTAATATTTTCAAATTGATTTCTTAAAGAATATTTTAATTGCCCAATTGGATATAAATAATACCTACATTTGATGTGTGTTTTTTTTCTAGAAACAATCCTTGTAATGACTAAAAACCTGTTTGCAGATTATTTTTTTTACAGTAATAATCAAAGAGTTATCTAGTTACTTTTATGTTTGGTACATGTTTTGTTTCATCAAATGGTATAAGATGCAATGACAATTTTATTTTATCGCAGATCAATAACAAAATAGAAGGACAACTACTCGTTGCTGATGATTTACAGATTGGAATGCAAATTGCATTTGGCCGAATGAAAATTGCAGATAAAAGCTATATCTATAAGCATTATGGGATTGTCATAAACATTGATAACACCTGCAATAGATTTGAAATTGTTGAATTAAGGGCTACTGAGTCTGCTTTTAATACATGTTTAGCAGTATTATGCAGAAATAGTCGGCCTAGCGTTCAAAGAAAAACACTTAAATTTCATGATGACCTTTTCTACTGTAATTACCAAAACATTTCTTTTTCGAGTAAACTTGTTAAGAAGAGGGCTAAAATGATGGTCTTAATTTTTGACAAGTCTGATGTAGAGTATAACTTGACGAAATTTAATTGTGAACATTTTTCATGTTACTGTGCAACTGGATTGGCATACAGTAGACAGACTGAAAATGAGAATCTTGAGGCAACAGAATCACTTAATAAAACGTAAGCTGTTGATAATTACACTCTATATTTTAGTTTACAAACTAATGTCAACTGTTGGCAAAGCTGATACAATAAAAATACTTTGTACTTCATATAACGTTATATTTGATTTCGAATTCATTATGCTGATGATTTCGACTGACATTTTATTCTATTGATCATAGGTGTACTGCTGTAAAAAGTACTCCTTTTGACAATCTTACATAGCATGCATAGATTGACCGTGAATTCATTTTATATAATACATTTTTTTAATTGCTTGAAACGGTTGAAAGGAAAGACATTTTGCTTATTCTTTCTTTTCAAAATTATTTCAAATCATGTGCAATATACTACAAGGGTTGATAAGTATCTTTAGTATGCAAGTGAGCATCATTCTATATAGTACTGATTTATCAAATCTGAGGAAGCAGCCTACATCTTTATGTATAACTTTATCATTTTTGTGTCGAGAACAAAACGATTTACGACAATAAAACTATTACCAGTGATTACACACTCATTCTTATGAAAAACATAATATTGTCAATATTTATTTTAAAAGAGATAAATTAAACAGGATACAACAAATATATATTTTGTTTTAAAGGGTATCTGTCAAATCTATTTTTGTTTGTAATTACAGACTAGGAAAGTATGTTGATATACAAATAGAAAAGTATTCTAACAAAACACAGAAACTGTAAGTATGAATTACAGAAAAGTATATTTCATATTTAGCATTTAAAATTGCTTTCATCATATTAAATCATCAGAAAACACAAATAAAAAGGTAGAATAACAAAATACCGAACTCCGAGGAAAATTCGAAACGGAAAGTCACAAATTTAATGGCAAAGTCAAAAGATCAAATATTTCGAACGAATGGATTACAACTGTAATAATATTTACTGTGTACAGGCATATTCTAATTTAGACATTGGTGGATTTAACCTGGTTTTATAGCTAGATAAACCTCTAACTTACATGACAGTCGCATAAAATTCAATTATATTGACAACTATGTGTGAACAACACAAAACAAACAGAGATAATAGGTAACAGCAGTCAACATTGTGTTATAGTCCTTATCACTACAAAACAAACAAATATATTAACAATGAACTGACTTAAAATCCAGAATAGTTGTGCAAGGACTAGTAAAGATATTTGGAAATATTTAGATCCTTTTAGATTTAAGCTGTTATATAGAAAAGAAAATCAGACGGCATTGTAAAGGAAACATGATGGGAACAGAATTGCAAAATAATTTATGTAATAACACATTTTATCAAACTGAAATCGTACCAACTATGTGTCATCTTTATTCAGTAGAAAGTTGAATAATGCTACATTACTTATTTTTTGTTAATATGGATTTTTGCAATCGAATTCAGCCATTTCAGTTGATAGTTTATAGTTTATCTTTCAATTTTGTAATTGGACACTACTGTTTCAGGTTATGGTGAACGTTGGCGTATGTTAACACCATTAAAACCGTTGCATTTGTTTGCACCTGTCCTGTGTCAGGAGCTTGTTGTTCAGTGGGTGTCGTTTGTTTATGTGGTTTATAAGTGTTTCTCGTTTTTTTGTTAATATAGATTAGACTGTTGGTTTTCCTGTTTGATTTGTTGTACACTAGTTGTTGTAGGGCTCTTTATAGCTTGATGTTCGCTGTGAACCAAGGCTCCACGTTTGACTTATAATTGTTTACTTTTAACACATTATGACTTGGATGGAGAGTTGTCCCATAGGTATTCATATCACATCTTCTAACTCCTATAAAAGTAAAACAGGTTTATTTGACATACAAAAAACTTTCATAGACTTCCAATAACATATATACTGGTCTAATCATTTATAATTTTTGAACGTTTACCTATGCAGTCTACTGATATGCTTCAAAATAGGCTCTCTAAATAAATGGGGTCAAAGTTTTAACTAAAATGGTCTTTCATTTATCGAATGATTTTTGAGACAAAATCTGCTGTCAAGACTTGTCAAGTGTTAAGATTTGAATAAGTATAAACATGTTCATCGAAGAATATAGTATTTCAAATGTTTTCCCTAATTCTAATTGTTAACCATTTCGAATAGTTTATGCACGAAAACAAATTTATTCTAGCTAAAAAAAGATGAGAGGGCGATAGATAAAAAGTCACATTTAAACTAAAAAAGTCGAGAAGAAAAAAAACGGATAACGTTTTGAATAAAAACACGAAAAAAGACAAATGGACAAAATGTCAAGAAAATACTTTCAGAAATACTGATTAATTAAGCAATACAAACGTTAACAAAACTGGATAGAAGTCATGTGCTTCTAAAGGATAAACATTTTCTGTTCGATATTTGTCAACCGTCGTGTTGCTTATGTAGAAACGCACATTTTAAATGACACAACAATGTTCCGTAAACAAACAAAATCAAGCAGAAAGTAATCAATTTATTTTGGTTATTGATCTGCAACACAGTATACTTCACTACAAGCTCATGTCGACCTCTTTTTATTAATACATTTTAAATGTGTTTTTCTACACATTTAAACCGTTGCCTTTAAATATATTTTTTTTTTTTTTTATTTTCCAGGAGTCCCAGCGGTAAAGTACTTGAAACCATGAGACCAAGAGAAAGATCTTGTGTAGTAATGTAACATATTTGCCAACGTTGTGTTTACGTTTGAAAAGAATAAACGATACTATGATTTTGAGTATTTTTTTAGTATTAACGAGCATATTAAAGACTAAATACTAGATTGTTGAAGACATTCAGCTACGAATAAGACAAAACATGAAAATATGATTGTTTTAGTTGAAACATTGTTAAAGCAGAATATAAAACTAATGTTGTGCCACATGAGCTTAAATCAGTCAGTTTGATTGAATTTCGTCAGAATAGCAAAACCGTCGATGATGTTTTTTTGACTCGCGAGTAATTAGTTAGACCTAATTTTGATCCGTATGCATGTAACTTCAATTTTATCATACGATGATATGAGAAACTCAAGCTTTATTTACTAAAAGTAAAAGGATGTCAACATTGAAAAATTAAACAACAGAGACACCAGTAGTAACTTATTTCTTGAACTATCTCACCACAAAAGTGTCATTCTTATATAGGTAAAACGACGATATTCATAAATCTATATAATGGAACCAAACAGACCTAGCAAATTGTCATAATACACCTTCGTGTGCTTTTTATTAATATTTTGATCTATTTTAATATCGATTTATATTGCCGTATAAAAAAACTTTCTCCTCTACAGCAATTCCACGAAGCACTACCTGATTTATTCAAATAAATCTCCAATGAATTTTATTGTTTATTTTTGTAGCTTTTAGTTTGTTAATGTAATAAATTTTTATGTAAATTTTTGAGAAAATTTTTAGACGAATTGTGTATACACAATTATTGAAGCCAATTATGTTTTATAATTTCGGGTGTCTGTTCACCATTAATGACCTGTATCTGTAACTGTATGTCAATAAGCACAACCTTAACCTACGTTTCCAAGGAGTGGTGGTTGCTTCATTTCAATTTTGAAAGAAAAAGAAGACTATGTCAACAGCAAATTTGTTGACTGTTTTCATGTCATTCAAATACATAATCACCTCGAGTAAAGATTTCACAAAAGGAATAAATTAAGTGGGCGAGTCCAGGATTAACGTCAAATGTTTGGTATTTCAAAGATACTGGAGTTGCACATTAAATACAAAAGCCGTTAACAATTGGAAGCCATTGTTCGTCTTCCGCTTTGGAAACATAGCAATTTTCTAATTCTAATAAAACATGGACTGATCTACGTCACAATTGGAATTGCAACGTCAGCTGTGTTTTGAACAAAGCCGGAAATTAAAACGAAAAGCGTGTTTGATTGTACTTGTATTGCCACAAACAATGAAAATGTTAAATGTTAAATGACAATAAATAAAATTGAAAATTATATTTGATATTTCAATTATTAATTGTTAACAAAACAAGAGTTTGCTGGGTTGAAAATGTTTTATTTTATTTCGACACCTTCTTATTTCTAATGCAGGTTACACTGCGTGATATTTCTTTCTTTTTGAAATGTTTAATAAAACTGTATTGTAAATGTAAATGGTACTGACAGACAGTTAAGATAATGCTTAGCTTGTTAATTAATATGTTTGTATTTCAAAATAAACAATAAAATCAAAGACAGTAGACTTTCAATTCAAGATACGAAAAAGTAACAAAAGTCCTTCTTTCGTTGACCAAACAGTAATATAATCCTAGTTGCTTCAATCCCTGAATAAAAATATAAAGTAATTTATTAAAAGGCTACATTAAAGATTAACAAATTTAAAACTCAGAACTCAGAAGGCTGATGTTATTCAAATGATTAATTCCCCTCATACTCCTTCTCATCATCATTTAATTTTGCTAATTAGTTTGTACATAAATGGATTACTTAACTTTTGTTTTATCTTTAATCGTTTCGGTGCCTTTATAGCTTTCTACGCTGTATGCGTTTTCCTCATTGTTGTAGATTGCAACTTCTGTGTAACTCAGTCTCTAATTGAGTTGTGTCATTTAGTATCATACTGCAGCTTTTTTATATCAATATATACTTACGATGAGAGTGTAGGTGAGAAACACCCTTGCGTATGAAAAAAAAAAAACGTAGATTGTGTTTACCGTGTTTCCAGCTTACACAATTTCACATATTGAAATTTCAAAAACATTATTTTGTCATATTAAAATCATCATCAATAATATATCATAAAGTTATAATTGTAGATTTGTGATAATACACTTATTGGTCTAACCATTTAATACCTTAAAGATTCCTCTTTTCTTCCAACTTTTGATATAGTTATGACCTTTCGTCCTCTCTAGCTTTTTGTATATATTTAATTAAAATAATATTGAATTCAATTAAAATATAATGGTTCTTTTAATAAGACGTTTAACCAAAAGTCCAGTATTAAACTTGACGTGTTACTTACACAATCAGTGTCCGTATCCATCAACCATTTAACATTTAATCAAGTCTACAACTTTAAAAAAAAATAAGCATCTTATTAACTGGACATTAAAATCTCGCTTGTAACATTGACTCCAATTTCTAAATGGTATTGGACTAAACGAACAAACGGTTAAGACAAAAGAAAATTGTATTTAAATTAATTGAAAAAAAAGCCCTGTCTTCAAAATATAATGTAGCAATATTAGTTCACCACTGTTCACCACGAATTATAAAACTTCTGAACTTTCGAATTAGATTCAAAATGATTCAATCAAAGATGTGGCATGCTTTATATTTGGGTTTACATATATTTGTAGGTAGGCATATCTGTCACCATGTTACACTTCCCCACAGCTTGGTATGAATATAATGCCTACCAATGTTTAAATGAGGATAGAACATTGCAAACACGTTTCAATGCTTAAATGATTGTTTCAATAAACCGGGATATAACACCAACTATTACTGTATATAAGTTACAAAATCAAGAACAGATTCGCCCTGCATATATTTAAGTAAACACTGAGTGTGTTAATCAACACACATGAACATCATGAACGTTTACGGAGTTATTTTCTTGCAGAACGCTAGGTCTTTCATCAAAACTATTCAAATTTTCTGAGAAATAAGTTCAGTTTAGATATAATCTTCATTAATAATTCTAAGTTCAATTTAGATATAATCTTCATTAATAATTCTAAGTTAGATTTAGATATAATCTTCATTAATAATTGTAAGTTAAATTCTCCCTCGCCCTGCTCGTCCGAATTTAAAGTATTTAATCTCTTAATTCAATAGGCTATAAACAAGACAAACACAGATATAGGATTAGTTGCTCGCAGTAACATATTATTTTCTCTTGCGATACAATATTTTATTATACTTTATTGTACAGATTTCTTCGATTCAAACAACATATAAATACGTGACATATAACATTGTTCCTCTTTCGCCTCGTTTCTTTTGCCTCGGCTAATACCTTCAACGCCTGTACGTACAATAAACATAGCAGCAACTGTATATAT
The DNA here is from genome assembly GCA_017311375.1 of Mytilus coruscus. NCBI lineage: Eukaryota > Metazoa > Mollusca > Bivalvia > Mytilida > Mytilidae > Mytilus > Mytilus coruscus. Next base: position 64,216,528 of record CM029605.1, on the reverse strand, counting down.
ACCAATGTGACCAACTTCAATTCGACGTAACTGCGAGCACCTTCGATACTAATACATTTAAATGCCAAACTTTATATAGTACCATTAAACCCCACACTTAGAAACCGCCAAAACTTTCCTCGTGCCTTATGCACCTAACATCAAACTTTATAAATAGTACATACTGTTGCAGAACCAGTATCAGAACTAGTTATACTAGTTCCCATCTATAAACAATTACTACAAATAGCAAACGGGAAAAACCCAATTTCAAACGAAATAAAATATATTTAAATTCTCCCTCGCCCTGCTCGTCCGAATTTAAAGTATTTAATCTCTTAAGTCAATAGGCTATAAACAAGACAAACACAGATATAGGATTAGTTGCTCGCAGTAACATCGAAACAATGGAAATGAAACAGTTCAGAATAAGATGCCGATATAAAAAGATTTAACCAACTGACGATATAAATTGTCCTTCATATAACCATCTTCAGACTGATCTGATAATCATCTACCGTGTGCCTCCAATAATCTATCAGAAACCTCGTTATTAGCTGCTGAGGTTACACCTCCGCTTCTAAAACTATGCAACCCGAACTTAAGATTTATCCAAACCAATGCCTTAAGTAATATATCACGAGCTCTATTGTACGATAAAGATGTATTGTCTTAACTTAGCTTGTAAACACCTCGCGACTTCAAAGAGGACAGAAAACGAAAAATGAAATCAGATTCTGAATCAGATTCTAAACAAGCTAATTTCAGATAAATCTTTAACCACTTAACAGGACTAATCTCCTTTTCAAGTCGACAATCGGAACACCAAATACGAAATTTTCCAAAATAAAACTTATATTTTTTAACGGTAGATATTGAACTAGACGCTTCCACAATAGATGGTAATACACAGACAATGTTTGCAAATCTTGAATCATTGGATAATTTCTCAAACTGTTTCCATTGATTCTGCAAATAGAAGAAAACAATCAAAAACTTCATATATACATGTATCTTAATTAGATAAAAATTAAACTTCAATAGATATATACATATTTCATATCTATATACATCAGCTTCTAATCACACTGTGTGATTCTTTATGTTACACTGTGCAACATAGCTCATGAAAGTCTATACATATATACATATCTCATATCTACATACATCAACTTCTTATCACACTGTGTGATTCTTTATGTTACACTGTGCAACATAGCTCATGAAAGTCTATACATATATACATCTCATATCTACATACATCAATTTCTAATCACACTGTGTGATTCTTTATGTTACACTGTGCAACATAGCTCATGAAAGTCTATACATATATAAATACATATCTCATATCTATATAAACATATGAAAAAACAATAACCACAATTTCTCCATCAAAACGAAACCATGATATATACTATTAGGTACAACTTAGCTAGAATAATGTAAACCTTATACGAACAAAAACTATTGTATGGTGGACATGAATATAAACTGAATAACTGAATAAATGAATAACTCGATCATGAACGACCTCGTCGGCCAGAAACAACCAAACTAACCTAATAATGGGGTCAACTGGAAACCTGGGTCCGACCCAATGCGACAAGTCCATGAATGGAACTTGAATGTTGCCCTGTCTGCGGAGGGCTAGAAAGTGATAGTATCAGGGGGAAAATTCCCACTATAAAATAGTCACGTGTCTTATACCTAGTGACTTAAAATTATAAAAGCTATACACGGGACCGTGCATACAATAACTTTTCCCTATACTAACGAAACGTGAGAAATTATACTTCTAATCACACTGATTCTTTATGCTACACTGTGCAACAAAGCTCATGAAATTCCATACAAAGTCCATCATAATACTGTATATTATGTCACATAACAACTATATTGTTCACGAATAAACTGTACACGCTGTGTGACATACTTATAAGTGTATCTAAATAGATAAGCATCTAAATTACTAAGTAGACAAATCAACTACTATGCCTAACAACACTAACACATTACTGTTAAATGGTTGCATAGCAAAAATACTGTTTTCATCCGATCCTTGTATAAAAACTGATTTTGGATTTCTCTAATCACGGAAATCTTTTATATAGCCTTGATATTCATATGGTAAACAATTCACAATCATAGGCCAATACACAACTGATTTCCACTTAAGTACCAATAATGTACCTTTTGCTTTACACGTATATATATATGCATATAATTAATTAAATAACCCTATCAATCAAATAAATAGGAACTATCCAAACTAATGCAGTTATTAAATGCTGACCAGTCATATGCAAATGCATCAACACGTACTGGAGGTACCAGGTGTAAAAAAAAAAACTTTGAGACAAACTACATCTTATTTCTACTGTCGGTAAATACATCACAAGTGAATGAACCCCATAACCGATCAAATTATTTGAAAATAACATCTGAAACTCCCAGATCATCGAAATCAAAATTTTTACTAAATTAGTCAGCTTGAATATTTTTATCTCTTCGGATCCATTCAATTTCTAGTAATTTCTACCACAATTAAGCATATAATTGTTAACATTTTGGATATAGTTTCTAAAACTGTTCGTAAAACCGTTCTCGTGGTCGTAGAAAAATCACAATCAAAGAAAATTTCGGACCAATCATACCAATATTTCGGACTTAATTTCTATTTCAAAAACAACGGCAGACATTATCTGTTAACAAAGCTCTGTTCATTACCGGTTAATAAGTTAAATAAAATTTTAGAGGATTGCAACACAATTTCATATAGCAGTCCTAAGTATGAAATCGTTCAAATTATAATGGCATATTGTTATTCTAAACTGTTTCCCAAAATTGATCGCCCTGAAGATCATAAAAACATTTTATTAAAATAAAGTATGTCAATAAAGGTTTTGATTTTGTAAATATTGCCGGTATTTTAACGACCATTCTGTTAAAGAACAAATTCCTGGATATTTTGATAATACTGAGCTCCCTCTTATTTGTTATATTTACAAGAAATCTACCCGGAAATATGTGTTTAATTATAGCCAATTGTGTAAAGATGTTAATATCAGTGAAAATACACCTACTTCATGTAATTGTAGTAATTCCGAATACATTTATGGACCCATTTCCCATGTTATAACAGGAGATCTTAACATCGTTCAAGACCGAGAGTTAAAATCATTCCTCAGTAAAGGACCTAAATATCGTCCCCCGTCAATCATTAATTGGAATGAGTGTCGTAATATCATCCACGACTCACTCCATACTTACTGTTTAAAATGGATAAAACGGGAAAAAGCTGACAAAAATCTTTGGACTCTTTTTTAATTCAGTAATGAACATAGTTGATATACGTATTCAACATTTTAAAGAACATTTACTCTTAACAACAACCATAATAAACCTATTTCTCGTATCAAACATAAACTTAAAGAACTAGCCAAGGAATTTGTTTTGTCCCGGCCGATAAAGCTGCTAATAATATCATTATTGTTTGACGTAAATTTTACATTGAGGTTCTGAAAAGAAATCACCAATTCACCAACATTCCAACTGACTCCATTTTCAGAAAACGACATCTGTAACAAACATAAACTTTTAGCTACCTCTTTACAAGCAGAACCAAATACAATGAAAGTCCCAACTATGTACTGGCTTCCGAAGCTACATAAAACACCTTACAAATATAGATTTATTTCGTCTTCAAGCCATTGTTCCACTACTAAATTGTCTATTCTTCTTACCAGTTCACTTGGTACAATCAAAACCTGATAATAAATTGTTCAAATAAGACCTTTGAAAATAGTGGAATTAATTACTTTTGGAGTGTCAAAACTCGTTGGAAGTACTTGATAAATTGCATGCTTATATTGGTGATTTTGAATCTGTTCAAAGTTTTGATTTTTCTACCCTGTATACCACATTGCCTCACATTCTCATTAAGAAAAATTCACACACCTAATTAAATGGGCATTTAAAAGTCAGAATGTGAATACATATGTTCTAACTCTTTTAGGTCATTTTTAGTAGCAATAAACAAAAGAAATATGTCAATTGGACATGCTTTGATACTATATCTGCCCTTGAATTTTTACTAGATAATATTTGTGTTCGTTTTGGAGATTCCGTATATCGTCAGGTTATCGGAATTCCAATGGGGACTAACTGTGCACCACTTATTGCGGACCTGTTTTTGTATTGCTATGAGTTACAATTTATGACTAAAATTAGCAAAGACCCATCGAAACAACATCTGATACAAAATTTAATAATACTTTTAGATATTTGGATGATATATTGGCTCTCAATAATGACGACTTCAGTATGTATACTAAAGACATTTATCCTGTTGAACTTACTTTAAATAAAGCTAATACTAACAATGACCACTGCCCTTTCCTCGATCTTGATATCCATATCATTAACGGAAAGCTTAATACAAAATTTATGATAAAAAGATGATTTTCATTTCCTATCGTTAATTATCCATTTTAGATGGTGACGTTCCTTGTCACCATCTTACGGTGTTATATATCTCAACCTGTACGATTCGCTCGTGTATGTAACAACGTTTTAGATCTTAACGAGAGAAATTTATGTATTACTGAAAAATATTACACCAGGGTTTTCGATATCACAAACTAGTCAAAACATTTACTAAATTTTATCATCGGTACAAGGACATCATTCGTAAATATAGCTCAACATGCAGACTTCTTATACGTTCAGGTATTTCACATCCAATCTTTTATGGTAATATTCTTTATAAAGCACTAAAATGTCAGTATTCACCTCAGAAGCTAACAAAACCTTTAAATAGACTTATTAAGAAGGGATATAGTTACGATACTGTTGTCAGGTCATTAAAGATTGCATATTTTGGCTTTAATACTGATTCACTTATAGGGTCTTTGCATCGGAACCAGTTGTTGGCATGACACGGGTTATGCTCTTCTCATATATTTTATGATGGTATGATACTAAACCCTAACGGGAGGGATTGTGCCTGATATTCATATGATGAAGACATAATCTTTCAATCAGTTTAATTGAGGTCTGGAGCTGGCATGTCAGTTAACTGCTAGTAGTCTGTTGTTATTTATGTATTATTGTCATTTTGTTTATTTTCTTTTGTTACATCTTCTGACATCGGACTCGGACTTCTCTTTAACTGACTTTTAATGTGCGTATTGTTATGCGTTTACTTTTCTACATTGGCTAGAGGTATAGGGGAGGTTGAGATCTCATAAACATGTTTAACCCCGCCGCATTTTGCGCCTGTCCCAAGTCAGGAGCCTCTGGCCTTTGTTAGTCTTGTATTATTTTACTTTTAGTTTCTTGTGTATAATTTGGAGTTTAGTATGACGTCCATTATCACTGAACTAGTATATATATTTGTTTAGGGGCCAGCTTAAGGACGCCTCCGGGTGCGGGAATTTCTCGCTGTATTGAAGACCTATTGGTGACCTTCTGTTGTTGTCTGTTCTGTGGTCGGGTTGTTGTCTCTCTGACACATTCCCCATTTCCATTCTCAATTTTAATAAAACCTCTAAAGATATGTCTGAAGCTCCGACTTCATACTAACTTTTCTTATTATCTTTGTTACATTCTGATTATCGGTGTAAATTTAAACAAGTTTTCCACTCAATTGATTATGTTCGGACTGTAAAATATAATTGCTTACCGCTTTTAATTCTCTCCAAGTTGAACTCTTGGTTCTGTCCAATTTATCTCACATAAAATGTGCTACATTTATTACCTACACCTGCATATTCGCTGGCATCGGATAAAACAATTCTCTCATGCATTCTATGAAAATATAAAATATGCCTAAAACTAAATTTGTCACATTAAAAATACCCAAACCTAAGTTTTGTCATTCAAATATACAAAAGAATCCCAATAAGCTCTACAAGATAGTCATATATAAAAGCCTCGTCATAATTTGACAAATACTGCAAAATGCTGTTAACATAGAGATTATTTTTCAACCCACTTTAGCTAAATTTCTACAATTAATAGGTATATTACGTTCAAATAAAACAGATATGATGTTTTATAAATTCTCATTTTTTTCAAAGGTATTTCTAATGTCCCTTCTTTTAAATTTCAATTAAAATCTAGCCATTCCATAATTTGAATTGGTGTCCATATGCTCTTACTATACAATAAAACCAGATTTTTTTTTTTTTTTTTTTTTTTAACACACGTTTAACCTGCAAATCCATAATTTCACAAATTTCAGAACTTTCTGTCGTTCCCCACCAGTCATCTAAATAAACCAGAATAGGAATACTTATAGCTCTCCAATATTTTACTAAAACTCTGATCGTTTTATAATAAAAGTGCGACCTGCTGATAAACCGAAAGGCAAAACTGTGAACGTAAAAAATCTGATTTTATAGCCAAATTTCCATGAAAAACCTAAAAATCTTTGATGATCACAATTCTCATCTCTGCTTCAGATCAAATGTATACATATATTGAATTATGTGCAAAAGTTAATGCTTCATAACACCTTCAAATTTAATCTTTTGTTTTCTATATATTTGCTTACATGTCTCAAATCTAGTACAAGTCTTTCTTTTTCTAAACTTTGTACTGAAACAGTTATCGGGTTTACTACAAAAGTGGACACTGATACAATTAGTAGTGAGAATTTCATCTAATGACTTTTCAACAAAAGTTGCATGCTTAAAAGCTGATTTGTTATTAGGTTAATGAACACAACATGGTTCAGTATTGAATGGAATTATATAGCCAAATTCATTTGCCTGTAAACCGGTTTTCCAAAAGTACACATTATATTTTAAATTCGCTTTAACGTTAATAATTTGATCTCCAGACATGATTTTATAATTGTAAATAAAGTCAACATATACTCAACTCCATTCATTGTACTTTCATATAACATCGTCCTCTCTTTCGCATCGTTTCTTTTTCCTCTGCTAATTCCTCCAACGCCTGTACGTACAATAAACATAGCAGCAACTGTATATATACCAATGTGACCAACTTCAATTCGACGTAACTGCGAGCACCTTCGATACTAATACATTTAAATGCCAAACTTTATATAGTGCCATTAAACCCCACACTTAGAAACCGCCAAAACTTTCCTCGTGCCTTATGCACCTAACATCAAACTTTATAAATAATACATACTGTTGCAGAACCAGTATCAGAACTAGTTATACTAGTTCCCATCTATAAACAATTACTACAAATAGCAAACGGGAAAAACCCAATTTCAAACGAAATAAAATATATTTAGACTTAGACATAATCTTCATTAATAATTATCTTTTCTATGTCAGCAGGTAGTCTTATTATCTGAAGTACAAATAAATTTATGTTGTTCATGACATTTAAAACCATCGTATCCTCTTAGCTAAACAATTGTCTGCATGATGACCTCCCGGTTTATTAATGTCCCAGTCAGTTATGTAATATCTTTCCTTTCTCGTTTTCTATTCCCATGTTCCTTTTTTAACAACATCAGAGGCTCCGACAAAAAAAAAACCAAAAAACAAAAAACAAACATGCAATTTTGCTAGAAAAAAAAGAGCAAATGTAATAGGACGAAAACAACTTGTTCTGCGAATTATTTGATGATTTATTTGGATAAGAATTATATAAATGTAAGAAAAAATGATGTTGAATCATGAAATTAGCGCTTACTACTTAAAAGAGGGGCAACATATACTAGAGAGACAGTCAAACACATAGATCGAAAATAAACTTACAACGTAAAGATGTTCATACGGTTATCCTAGTATTGCTGTTTGACGTGTGTATTGTTACTATAAATATGTTTAAACAAGTGGGGTGAAAAATATCAGAGGGACATTCAAACTCATAAATCGAAAATAAACTGACAACGCCATGGTTGAAAAAACCCCAATATATTTGTGTTTAGCGGTGCTTGGATGTTAACACATTTAATGTACTATATTTCCCCGAAACGAAGAGAGTGCTGTTTTTGGTGTGGAGTTTGGGGTGGCATGAACATGGTGAAGATCTTAAGGCATTTATATTTAGTAGATAACAGTTTGTTTTCTATTTGAGGAACACAATATTCATTTTGTAAAAGCTGGAATCGAACATTACTGAATTGCAACGGTAGCTTAACAAACAGGCGACATCAACGTTGAAACCCAATGTCCAACAATAGATGACAGTTTATTCGTCAAACAACCGATTAAATGACAAACAATTGTCATTAAAGTACTGTCTAAAATTCTCATATATTGACATTGTCATTTTTTTTAGAGTACCGTGCACAAAAACGAACAACCACTCCTACACAATAAGTTACACCCGCCCTGTCATCTTTTTAAAATGCAGTTAAAGTCTATTTGGCGATATCATACACAAGCCGACACGTAATTGCCAATTGAATATCCAAAGGCCCGCTTACCCTTCCGGATCAACAGAGATCAACCCTACTTTTTGATGGGATTCGTCTCGTTTGGTTGTAAGTTCTTTCATGTTGTATTTTCTATTCTGTTATTTTTTAGGTATTTTTGTCTTTGTAGTTATGGCGTTGTCAGTTTATTTTCGACTTATGAATCTGGTATCTTTCACCCCTCTTTTGACTTACCTAAGCAAAATAACCTTACACACTATTGTTACATAAAACAAAAACGGAGTAGAAAAATTCCCTGCATCGTAGCTACACATTTCATAATATAAAAGAAGATATGTTATGATTGCCAATGAGACAACTCTCCACAAGAGACCAAATGACACAGAAATCAACAACTATAGGTCACCGTACGGCCTTCAACAATGAACAAAGCCCATACTATGGCAAACTATAATATTTGGGAATATGCCATGCAACACGTAAAACATCTTTTTGCTAAATTGTATCCGTATTAAACAAGTTGTATATGTTTATACATCTATAAATATAATGATTATCCTACTGACTCAAGTGTGATACGAAAAATAGCATCCACTGTCAGATTAAAGTTAATACTGAAAATGCTAGGGAGAACTAGCCAGGAGGTTCCTGGCAGGCTTAAAGTCCTTATATGATAATATTATTCAATGTTTTTGTTATAAAGCAAACATACTACAAATTGTGCAATCGAATTGTTGTAACACTTGTCAGCATTCCTTTTTTGTTTCTTTTGAGCACTTCCCAATATAAATTACAAACTCATTACATTTAGTATGCTTAATTATTTCGTAACGTGAGTTTTTTATCATATTGTTTCTATTTTTTACCAGTGTAATCAAATTAGGCCGCAATTCGTGATTAAGAACTTTATTGTAACCATGGATTTAATCTCAATGTTATCACTTTTTGTTCACAAACATATGCAGCTGATTAATCTGTTGTTTAGTGGTTGTCGTTTGTTGGTGTGGTTCATAGATATTTGTCGTTTTTTTCTTGTTTTCACATAGATTACACCGTTGGTTTTCTGTTTGCATTGGTTTTAACTAGTTATTTCGGGTGTTTGATATCTTGCTGTTCGGTGTTAGCCAAGATTACATGATAATTGTTCATCTTTATACAGTGTCTTGCATTGACAGTTGTCTCCTTGACACGCATACATTTTCTTATTTATAGTTATAGGTAAAACAGTCAATCTTGGGGTACAGCAGCCAAAAATATGTCAACTTGGAGAAATAGAGTAGATACGCAGGCGCTACATAAAGGTTGCTCGATGGAAATGAAAAATTCTTTATATGATACCCCCCGGTAGTTGAAATCTTCTCTTCCGCTACACATTGCACTGATCGAACTGTGTTGTCATAATTAGATTGAATTCCGATAAAAGGGTTATGGTGTACTGATACTGAACAAAAATCTCTCATCGCATTCGAATAAAACATAACAGCAAAAACAATACTGTCATGTTAAGCTCACAATAAGGCAATTGGCACAGAAAAATGATCACACATAACTGCAAAACTAAGATGCTTTTAGCACCACTCGAGCCTTATCTAGTTTAATTTGACCCATAGTTCAACTTGACTACTTGCCAAATCGATGGTTTTGGTTACCATTCCATGGACCCTGCCGATCTGCCAGTCTGTTTGGATTTTATGTTTGCATAGTCTTTCCCATTGAGTTGATGTGTTTCCCTCGGTTTTAGTTTGTTACCGGATTTGTTTTCTCTCAATTGATTTATGACTTTTGAACAGAGGTGTTCTACTGTTGCCTTTATTTCCCCTGTTTGTGTTTCATTTTAATGACTAAATAAAGACAACAGTACAGATGGGTGCAGTCCTAACCTGTACAGCAAGTTAACTTGATAACCAGTCATTTGGACTGGTCAAAGTTAACCTGTGACCGGATTTAGGACTGCTCTGACCAGTCCTAGGACCAAAATCTAGTTAACTTGAAAAGCGGACTTGGTCCTAGGACTGTTTTATGTCTGCCAAAAGTTAACTTGGAAACAGGTCCGCTATTGATATAAGTTAACTTCGAACCAGTCCTGTCATAAGTTAACTGAAACCATGCAGTCCTGTCATCAAGTTAACATAAGTTAACTTCGAAACCAGTCCTGCCACAAAGTTAACATAAGTTAACTTTGGCTTTGACAAATCCGATCGAAACCAGACCTGTTTCCAAGTTAACTTTTGACTGGTCTGCTCAACACTAAGTTAACTTGTAACCAGGACCGCTCTACATCGATTTTTAAAAATATTTTTAATATCTTTGTTTCGTGATATAAATATCGACAATAAAGTAAAATTAATACTTCCGTTATATAAACAGGATTAAATACATATATTTGAAAATAAAGTACGCATAAAACGTTGCTTGTTACACAAATTTATCTGTAATATGCCAATCTATAAATTAAAAACGATCTTGGCTACAATGATAACGGGCACTGAATATATATTCCAATACCTATCAAATTGAAGCATATTTGCACTTTATTACGTATATCTATGCAAGGACGTATATTAGATGTTAGTTATACGTCCTTGATCTATGTAGCTACGATCAGCAATATTTTAATTTCAGGATAGAATTTATAATACAAAATGAAAGCATTATTAAAACACATGACTACAAAATTTTATCTGCACAAATTAAGAGTCCCAGTATGTCCTCCTTTTGTGCAATATATTGATACATACCAAAATTTCAGTAGTTTTGATACCTTAGGCGGACTTGTACAACAAAATTATTTGACCGCTTCAAGCAAAACTGACCATATGTGCACTTTAATTTGTAAATCTATATAACTGCATAATAAATCAGCCATATTTTTATGTCAGGATTCAATGTATAATACAAATGACAGCAATATTGGAATACAATTACAACAAATTTTTGTTCGCATAAATTTAGGGTGCCAGCATATCCTCCTTTTATTCAAAATATTGATACGTAACAAAATTTCACTAGTTTTGATACCTCATGCTGACTTGCACAACAAAATTATTTGACTGCATCGACCAAAACTGACCATATGTGCAATTTAATTTGTAAATCTATATACCAGCATAGTAAATCAGCCATATTTTTTATGTCAGGATTCAATGTATAAGACAAATGACAGTAATATTGCATTACAAAAACAACACATTTTTGTTTTGGATAAATTTAGGGTGCCAGAATGTCCTCCTTTTATTCAAAATATTGATATGTATCAAAATTTCAGTAGTTTTGATACCTCATGCTGACTTGTACAACAAAATTATTTGACCGCTTCAACCAAAACTGACCATATGTGCACTTTAATTTGTAAATCTATATACCAGCATAGTAAATCAGCCATATTTGTTATGTCAGGATTCAATGTATAATACAAATGACAGCAATATTGGAGTACAATAACAACAAAGTTTTGTTCCCATAAATTTAGGGTGCCAGCACGTCCTTCTTTTATTCAAAATATTGATACGTAACACAATTTCAGTAGTTTTGATACCTCATGCTGACTTGCACAACAAAATTATTTGACCGCATCGACCAAAACTGACCATATGTGCACTTTAATTTGTAAATCTATATACCCGCATAGTAAATCAGCCATATTTTTATGTCAGGATTCAATGTATAATACAAATGACAGCAATATTGCAATACAAAAACAACACATTTTGTTTCGCATAAATTTAGGGTGCCAGAATGTCCTCCTTCTATTCAAAATGTTGATACCTAACAAAATTTCAGTAGTTTCGATACCTCATGCTGACTTGTACAACAAAATTATTTGACCACTTCAACCAAAACTGACCATATGTGCACTTTAATTTGTAAATCTATATACCCGCATAGTTAATCAGCCATATTTTTGATGTCAGGATTCAATGTATAATACAAATGACAGCAATATTGGAATACAATGACAACAAATTTTGTTTGCATAAATTTAGGGTGCCAGCATGTCCTCCTTTTATTCAAAATATTGAAACGTAACAAAATTTCAGTAGTTTTGATACCTCATGCTGAACTGCACAACAAAATTATTTGACTGCATCGACCAAAACTGACCATATGTGCACTTTAATTTGTAAATCTATATACCAGCATAGTAAATCAGCCATATTTTTATGTCAGGATTCAATGTATAATACAAATGACAGCAATATTGCAATACAATAACAACACATATTTGTTCGCATAAATTAAGGGTGCCAGCATGTCCTCCTTTTATCCAAATATTGATACCTAACAAAATTTCAGTAGTTTCGATACCTTATGCTGACTTGTACAACAAAATTATTTGACCGCTTCAACCAAAACTGACCATATGTGCACTTTAATTTGTAAATCTATATACCAGCATAGTAAATCAGCCATATTTTTATGTCAGGATTCAATGTATAATACAAATGACAGCAATATTACAATACAATAACAACACATTTTTGTTTAGCATCAATTTAAGATGCCAGAATGTCCTCCTTTTATTCAAAATATTGATACCTAACAAAATTTCAGTAGTTTCAATACCTCATGCTGACTTGTACAACAAAATAATTTGACCGCTTCAACCAAAACTGACCATATGTGCACTTTAATTTGTAAATCTAGTTACCCGCATAGTAAATCAACCATATTTTTATGTCAAGATTCAATGTATAATACAAATGACAGCAATATTGCAATACAATAACAACACATTTTGTTCGCATAAATTAAGGGTGCCAGCATATCCTCCTTTTATCCAAATATTGATACGTAACAAAATTTCAGTAGTTTTGATGCCTCATGCTGACTTGTACAACAAAATAATTTGACCGCCTCAACCAAAACTGACCATATGTGCACTTTAATTTGTAAATCTATATACCCGCATAGTAAATCAGCCATATTTTTTATGTCAGGATTCAATGTATAATACAAATGACAGCAATACTGCAATACAAAAGAACACATTTTGTTTCGCATAAATTTAGGGTGCCAGATTGTCCTCCTTTTATTCAAAATATTGATATATATCAAAATTTCAGTAGTTTTGATACCTCATGCTGACTTGTACAACAAAATTATTTGACCGCTTCAACCAAAACTGACCATATGTGCACTTTAATTTGTAAATCTATATACCCGCATAGTAAATCAGCCATATTTTTTTATGTCAGGATTCAATGTATAATACAAATGACAGCAATACTGCAATACAATAACAACAAATTTTTTGGCATAAATTTAGGGTGCCAGATTGTCCTCCTTTTATTCAAAATATTGATATATATCAAAATTTCAGTAGTTTTGATACCTCATGCTGACTTGTACAACAAAATTATTTGACCGCTTCAACCAAAACTGACCATATGTGCACTTTAATTTGTAAATCTATATACCAGCATAGTAAATCAGCCATATTTTTATGTCAGGATTCAATGTATAAGACAAATGACAGCAATATTGCATTACAAAACAACACATTTTTGTTTTGGATAAATTTAGGGTGCCAGAATGTCCTCCTTTTATTCAAAATATTGATATGTATCAAAATTTCAGTAGTTTTGATACCTCATGCTGACTTGTACAACAAAATTATTTGACCGCTTCAACCAAAACTGACCATATGTGCACTTTAATTTGTAAATCTATATACCAGCATAGTAAATCAGCCATATTTTTTATGTCAGGATTCAATGTATAATACAAATGACAGCAATATTGGAGTACAATAACAACAAAGTTTATTCCCATAAATTTAGGGTGCCAGCACGTCCTTCTTTTATTCAAAATATTGATACGTCACAAAATTTCAGTAGTTTTGATACCTCATGCTGACTTGCACAACAAAATTATTTGACTGCATCGACCAAAACTGACCATATGTGCACTTTAATTTGTAAATCTATATACCAGCATAGTAAATCAGCCATATTTTTATGTCAGGATTCAATGTATAAGGCAAATGACAGCAATATTGCATTACAAAACAACACATTTTGTTTTGCATAAATTTAGGGTGCCAGAATGTCCTCCTTTTATTCAAAATATTGATATGTATCAAAATTTCAGTAGTTTTGATACCTCATGCTGACTTGTACAACAAAATTATTTGACCGCTTCAACCAAAACTGACCATATGTGCACTTTAATTTGTAAATCTATATACCAGCATAGTAAATCAGCCATATTTTTATGTCAGGATTCAATGTATAATACAAATGACAGCAATATTGAGTACAATAACAACAAAGTTTTGTTCCCATAAATTTAGGGTGCCAGCACGTCCTTCTTTAATTCAAAATATTGATACGTAACAACATTTCAGTAGTTTTGATACCTCATGCTGACTTGCACAACAAAATTATTTGACTGCATCGACCAAAACTGACCATATGTGCACTTTAATTTGTAAATCTATATACCCGCATAGTAAATCAGCCATATTTTTATGTCAGGATTCAATGTATAATACAAATGACAGCAATATTGCAATACAAAACAACACATTTTTGTTTCGCATAAATTTAGGGTGCCAGAATGTCCTCCTTTTATTCAAAATATTGATACCTAACAAAATTTCAGTAGTTTCGATACCTCATGCTGACTTGTACAACAAAATTATTTGACCACTTCAACCAAAACTGACCATATGTGCACTTTAATTTGTAAATCTATATACCCGCATAGTTAATCAGCCATATTTTTGATGTCAGGATTCAATGTATAATACAAATGACAGCAATATTGGAATACAATGACAACAAATTTTGTTTGCATAAATTTAGGGTGCCAGCATGTCCTCCTTTTATTCAAAATATTGATACCTAACAAAATTTCAGTAGTTTTGATACCTCATGCTGAACTGCACAACAAAATTATTTGACTGCATCGACCAAAACTGACCATATGTGCACTTTAATTTGTAAATCTATATACCAGCATAGTAAATCAGTCATATTTTTATGTCAGGATTCAATGTATAATACAAATGACAGCAATACTGCAATACAATAACAACACATTTTGTTCGCATAAATTAAGGGTGCCAGCATGTCCTCCTTTATCCAAATATTGATACGTAACAAAATTTCAGTAGTTTCGATACCTTATGCTGACTTGTACAACAAAATTATTTGACTGCATCGACCAAAACTGACCATATGTGCACTTTAATTTGTAAATCTATATACCCGCGTAGTAAATCAGCCATATTTTTCTGTCAGGATTTAATGTATAATACAAATGACAGCAATATTGCAATACAATAACAACACATTTTGTTCGCATAAATTAAGGGTGCCAGCATGTCCTCCTTTTATCCAAATATTGATACGTAACAAAATTTCAGTAGTTTTAATGCCTCATGCTGACTTGTACAACAAAATAATTTGACCGCCTCAACCAAAACTGACCATATGTGCACTTTAATTTGTAAATCTATATACCCGCATAGTAAATCAGCCATATTTTTTATGTCAGGATTCAATGTATAATACAAATGACAGCAATACTGCAATACAATAACAACAAATTTTAAGCATAAATTTAGGGTGCCAGCATATCCTCCTTTTATTCAAAATATTGATACGTAACAAAATTTCAGTAGTTTTGATACCTCATGCTGACTTGCACAACAAAATTATTTGACTGCATCGACCAAAACTGACCATATGTGCACTTTAATTTGTAAATCTATATACCAGCATAGTAAATCAGCCATATTTTTTATGTCAGGATTCAATGTATAATACAAATGACAGCAATATTGCATTACAAAAACAACACATTTTCTTTTGGATAAATTTAGGGTGCCAGAATGTCCTCCTTTTATTCAAAATATTGATATGTATCAAAATTTCAGTAGTTTTGATACCTCATGCTGACTTGTACAACAAAATTATTTGACCGCTTCAACCAAAACTGACCATATGTGCACTTTAATTTGTAAATCTATATACCAGCATAGTAAATCAGCCATATTTTTATGTCAGGATTCAATGTATAATACAAATGACAGCAATATTGGAGTACAATAACAACAAAGTTTTGTTCCCATAAATTTAGGGTGACAGCACGTCCTTCTTTTATTCAAAATATTGATACGTAACACAATTTCAGTAGTTTTGATACCTCATGCTGACTTGCACAACAAAATTATTTGACCGCATCGACCAAAACTGACCATATGTGCACTTTAATTTGTAAATCTATATACCCGCATAGTAAATCAGCCATATTTTTATGTCAGGATTCAATGTATAATACAAATGACAGCAATATTGCAATACAAAACAACACATTTTTGTTTCGCATAAATTTAGGGTGCCAGAATGTCCTCCTTCTATTCAAAATGTTGATACCTAACAAAATTTCAGTAGTTTCGATACCTCATGCTGACTTGTACAACAAAATTATTTGACCACTTCAACCAAAACTGACCATATGTGCACTTTAATTTGTAAATCTATATACCCGCATAGTTAATCAGCCATATTTTTGATGTCAGGATTCAATGTATAATACAAATGACAGCAATATTGGAATACAATGACAACAAATTTTGTTTGCATAAATTTAGGGTGCCAGCATGTCCTCCTTTTATTCAAAATATTGAAACGTAACAAAATTTCAGTAGTTTTGATACCTCATGCTGAACTGCACAACAAAATTATTTGACTGCATCGACCAAAACTGACCATATGTGCACTTTAATTTGTAAATCTATATACCAGCATAGTAAATCAGCCATATTTTTATGTCAGGATTCAATGTATAATACAAATGACAGCAATATTGCAATACAATAACAACACATATTTGTTCGCATAAATTAAGGGTGCCAGCATGTCCTCCTTTATCC
This sequence comes from Mytilus coruscus, assembly GCA_017311375.1. NCBI lineage: Eukaryota > Metazoa > Mollusca > Bivalvia > Mytilida > Mytilidae > Mytilus > Mytilus coruscus. The sequence goes on along the minus strand of CM029605.1, from coordinate 64,199,297 downwards.
AAATATTGATACCTAACAAAATTTCAGTAGTTTCGATACCTTATGCTGACTTGTACAACAAAATTATTTGACCGCTTCAACCAAAACTGACCATATGTGCACTTTAATTTGTAAATCTATATACCAGCATAGTAAATCAGCCATATTTTTATGTCAGGATTCAATGTATAATACAAATGACAGCAATATTACAATACAATAACAACACATTTTTGTTTAGCATCAATTTAAGATGCCAGAATGTCCTCCTTTTATTCAAAATATTGATACCTAACAAAATTTCAGTAGTTTCAATACCTCATGCTGACTTGTACAACAAAATAATTTGACCGCTTCAACCAAAACTGACCATATGTGCACTTTAATTTGTAAATCTAGTTACCCGCATAGTAAATCAACCATATTTTTATGTCAAGATTCAATGTATAATACAAATGACAGCAATATTGCAATACAATAACAACACATTTTGTTCGCATAAATTAAGGGTGCCAGCATATCCTCCTTTTATCCAAATATTGATACGTAACAAAATTTCAGTAGTTTTGATGCCTCATGCTGACTTGTACAACAAAATAATTTGACCGCCTCAACCAAAACTGACCATATGTGCACTTTAATTTGTAAATCTATATACCCGCATAGTAAATCAGCCATATTTTTTTATGTCAGGATTCAATGTATAATACAAATGACAGCAATACTGCAATACAAAAAGAACACATTTTTGTTTCGCATAAATTTAGGGTGCCAGATTGTCCTCCTTTTATTCAAAATATTGATATATATCAAAATTTCAGTAGTTTTGATACCTCATGCTGACTTGTACAACAAAATTATTTGACCGCTTCAACCAAAACTGACCATATGTGCACTTTAATTTGTAAATCTATATACCCGCATAGTAAATCAGCCATATTTTTTATGTCAGGATTCAATGTATAATACAAATGACAGCAATACTGCAATACAATAACAACAAATTTTTTTGGCATAAATTTAGGGTGCCAGCATATCCTCCTTTTATTCAAAATATTGATACGTAACAAAATTTCAGTAGTTTTGATACCTCATGCTGACTAGCACAACAAAATAATTCGACTGCATCGACCAAAACTGACCATATGTGCACTTTAATTTGTAAATCTATATACCAGCATAGTAAATCAGCCATATTTTTATGTCAGGATTCAATGTATAATACAAATGACAGCAATATTGCATTACAAAACAACACATTTTGTTTCGCATAAATTTAGGGTGCCAGAATGTCCTCCTTTTATCCAAATATTGATACGTAACAAAATTTCAGTAGTTTCGATACCTTATGCTGACTTGTACAACAAAATTATTTGACCGCTTCAACCATAACTGACCATATGTGCACTTTAATTTGTAAATCTATATACCCGCATAGTAAATCAGCCATATTTTTCTGTCAGGATTCAATGTATAATACAAATGACAGCAATATCACAATATAATAACAACACATTTTTGTTTCGCATAAATTTAAGATTCCAGAATGTCCTCCTTTTATTCAAAATATTGATACCTAACAAAATTTCAATAGTTTCAATACCTCATGCTGACTTGTACAACAAAATAATTTGACCGCTTCAACCAAAACTGACCATATGTGCACTTTAATTTGTAAATCTATTTACCCACATAGTAAATCAACCATATTTTTATGTCAGGATTCAATGTATAATACAAATGACAGCAATATTGCAATACAATAACAACACATTTTGTTCGCATAAATTAAGGGTGCCAGCATGTCCTCCTTTTATCCAAATATTGATACGTAACAAAATTTCAGTAGTTTTGATGCCTCATGCTGACTTGTACAAGAAAATAATTAGACCGCCTCAACCAAAACTGACCATATGTGCACTTTAATTTGTAAATCTATATACCCGCATAGTAAATCAGCCATATTTTTTATGTCAGGATTCAATGTATAATACAAATGACAGCAATACTGCAATACAATAACAACAAATTTTTAAGCATAAATTTAGGGTGCCAGCATATCCTCCTTTTATTCAAAATATTGATACGTAACCAAATTTCAGTAGTTTTGATACCTCATGCTGACTTGCACAACAAAATTATTTGACTGCATCGACCAAAACTGACCATATGTGCACTTTAATTTGTAAATCTATATACCAGCATAGTAAATCAGCCATATTTTTATGTCAGGATTCAATGTATAATACAAATGACAGCAATATTGCATTACAAAACAACACAGTTTTGTTTCGCATAAATTTAGGGTGCCAGAATGTCCTCCTTTTATTCAAAATATTGATATGTATCAAAATTTCAGTAGTTTTGATACCTCATGCTGACTTGTACAACAAAATTATTTGACCGCTTCAACCAAAACTGACCATATGTGCACTTTAATTTGTAAATCTATATACCAGCATAGTAAATCAGCCATATTTTTATGTCAGGATTCAATGTATAATACAAATGACAGCAATATTGGAATACAATGACAACAAATTTTGTTTGCATAAATTTAGGGTGCCAGCATGTCCTCCTTTTATTCAAAATATTGATACGTAACAAAATTTCAGTAGTTTTGATACCTCATGCTGAACTGCACAACAAAATTATTTGACTGCATCGACCAAAACTGACCATATGTGCACTTTAATTTGTAAATCTATATACCCGCATAGTAAATCAGCCATATTTTTATGTCAGGATTCAATGTATAATACAAATGACAGCAATATTGCAATACAATAACAACACATTTTTGTTCGCATAAATTAAGGGTGCCAGCATGTCCTCCTTTTATCCAAATATTGATACCTAACAAAATTTCAGTAGTTTCGATACCTTCTGCTGACTTGTACAACAAAATTATTTGACCGCTTCAACCATAACTGACCATATGTGCACTTTAATTTGTAAATCTATATACCAGCATAGTAAATCAGCCATATTTTTATGTCAGGATTCAATGTATAATACAAATGACAGCAATATTACAATACAATAACAACACATTTTGTTTCGCATAAATTTAAGATGCCAGAATGTCCTCCTTTTATTCAAAATATTGATACCTAACAAAATTTCAGTAGTTTCAATACCTCATGCTGACTTGTACAACAAAATAATTTGACCGCTTCAACCAAAACTGACCATATGTGCACTTTAATTTGTAAATCTATTTACCCACATAGTAAATCAACCATATTTTTTATGTCAGGATTCAATGTATAATACAAATGACAGCAATATTGCAATACAATAACAACACATTTTTGTTCGCATAAATTAAGGGTGCCAGCATGTCCTCCTTTTATCCAAATATTGATACGTAACAAAATTTCAGTAGTTTTGATGCCTCATGCTGACTTGTACAACAAAATAATTTGACCGCCTCAACCAAAACTGACCATATGTGCACTTTAATTTGTAAATCTATATACCCGCATAGTAAATCAGCCATATTTTTTATGTCAGGATTCAATGTATAATACAAATGACAGCAATACTGCAATACAAAAGAACACATTTTGTTTCGCATCAATTTAGGGTGCCAGATTGTCCTCCTTTTATTCAAAATATTGATATGTATCAAAATTTCAGTAGTTTTGATACCTCATGCTGACTTGTACAACAAAATTATTTGACCGCTTCAACCAAAACTGACCATATGTGCACTTTAATTTGTAAATCTATATACCCGCATAGTAAATCAGCCATATTTTTTTTATGTCAGGATTCAATGTATAATACAAATGACAGCAATACTGCAATACAATAACAACAAATTTTTAAGCATAAATTTAGGGTGCCAGCATATCCTCCTTTTATTCAAAATATTGATACGTAACCAAATTTCAGTAGTTTTGATACCTCATGCTGACTAGCACAACAAAATAATTTGACTGCATCGACCAAAACTGACCATATGTGCACTTTAATTTGTAAATCTATATACCAGCATAGTAAATCAGCCATATTTTTATGTCAGGATTCAATGTATAATACAAATGACAGCAATATTGCATTACAAAACAACACATTTTGTTTCGCATAAATTTAGGGTGCCAGAATGTCCTCCTTTTATTCAAAATATTGATATGTATCAAAATTTCAGTAGTTTTGATACCTCGTGCTGACTTGTACAACAAAATTATTCGACCGCTTCAACCAAAACTGACCATATGTGCACTTTAATTTGTAAATCTATATACCAGCATAGTAAATCAGCCATATTTTTTATGTCAGGATTCAATGTATAATACAAATGACAGCAATATTTGAGTACAATAACAACAAAGTTTTGTTCGCATAAATTTAGGGTGCCAGCACGTCCTTCTTTTATTCAAAATATTGATACGTAACACAATTTCAGTAGTTTTGATACCTCATGCTGACTTGCACAACAAAATTATTTGACCGCATCGACCAAAACTGACCATATGTGCACTTTAATTTGTAAATCTATATACCAGCATAGTAAATCAGCCATATTTTTTATGTCAGGATTCAATGTATCATACAAATGACAGCAATATTGGAATACAATGACAACAAATTTTGTTTGCATAAATTTAGGTGCCAGCATGTCCTCCTTTTATTCAAAATATTGATACGTAACAAAATTTCAGTAGTTTTGATACCTCATCCTGACCTGCACAACAAAATTATTTGACTGCATCGACCAAAACTGACCATATGTGCACTTTAATTTGTAAATCTATATACCCACATAGTAAATCAGCCATATTTTTATGTCAGGATTCAATGTATAATACAAATGACAGCAATATTGCAATACAATAACAACACATTTTTGTTTCGCATAAACTAAGGGTGCCAGCATGTCCTCCATTTATTCAAAATATTGATAGGTAACAAAATTTCAGTAGTTTTGATACCTCAAGCTGACTTGTACAACAAAATCATTTGACCGCATCAATCTAAACTGACCATAATTGCACTTTATTATATAAATCTATATCTGCATAATAATTCAGTAATACTTATGTCAGGATGTATTGTATAAAACAAATAACAGTAATATTGGAACACGTTGACTACAAAATTTTGTCAAAATAAATTCAGAGTGTCAGCATGTACTCAGTAGTTTTGATATCTTAGGCTGACTCCTTTAACAAAATGATTTGAACGTATCAATCAAAACTGACCATACTTGCACTTCTGAGAGTATGTAATTCTATATGGCTGCATTATAAATTAGAAGTTTTTTTAATGTTGCGATGGATTGTACCTGACGCCTTTATGTCTTCTCCTGGCGCTCCTGTGTGCATTTTAGTAGGACTGCAAATGTAAGCAATAATATTCATGATATTGGAAAACAATAAATTTATACCAAATATTTTCCGCATTAATTGAGAGTGTCAGCATTTCATCTCTGTATTCATAATATTGAACAGTCACTACAGATAGTAGTTCAGGATGGTGTGTAAAACAAAACTATTTGACCGCATCATCCAATGGCGGATCCAGAGGGGGGGTTCCGGGGTTGGAACCTCCCCTTTTTTTTTGACGATCAATGCATTTGAATGGGGACATATAGTTGGAACCCGCCCTTTATCCTGGGTTGGAAACCTCCCCTTTTAAAAATGGCTGGATCCGCCCCTGTCATCCAAGTACCAACACTGACATGTCTGAATTCATTTGTACTTTTTAATAAAAAAAGTATATGAGGTTCTCTTCTGGGAATAGTATACTGTTAATATATTATGTCGGTTGATTGATTTTGTTTGTAGCTATACGTCAAGTGGCAACTATTTCAATCAAGTGCACAACGAGTATAATTTTGGGACGTCCCATATAGCAAAGACAAATCTCTCGATAAATCTGACGAAATTGACGAGATTGTTGATAGTTTTACCACACCGTATGTATCCGGACACTGTACAATTTTCGTTAGAATATTCTGCGGAAAACAGAATAGTAAATCCAATGCAAACAAGGTGAATAACAATGAAATATCCGTGCATGTAATGCATTCAGTAAAATTTAGGAAGAGATAGGTAAAAATGGGGAACGATGCAACGTCGACAATGATGTTGATATCCCATGATATAAGAATATTGTTCCGATGCGTTGGATAACTTTTCTATCCGCCTTCTAATAAAAAAAAAAAACAAACAAACAAACAAACTCTCATTTCCTTTATGATAGCTCTATGTGATTGTATAGCCATTGTTTATGTATACAATAAAATTAAGAATGGAAATAAGAATAAGAATAATTTTCAAATGAAAAAAAAGAATTTTGTTGATATGTATAATATCTAGTAGAGTCTAGCGAGTAAAGAAATTTGCTACCTGGGAAAAACAATGCGTACTTCTACTTCTACTTCTACCAATACGCGGACACCATCAATAAGTTGATTATTTTGCCACTTTTGGATGCGCATTGAAAATTTAGACAACAACAAGAAGAAAATAATTATTGAAATTGATTTGAATTGTGCTATACATCATATATACAGTGAATTTAAAAACATCTTGGCGTTGATCTAGTTCATCTCATGCAGGTTAGTCTTGAAGCATTCAAGACTACCTGCATTGGTGGCAGTATGTGGTAGGGCATTCCAGTCTCGTATCGTCCTTGGGTAAAAAAGCGTATGCTGTTTACATATTTTAATTAAAGTTCAAGCCTGATATGAAAACTCTTAAACACGATAATCTGTCATAAGCAGACCTGTCCTCAGGTCTGGTCAATAGCAGACTTGTCCACAGGTCTGGTCAGAAGCAGACCTGTCCACAGGTCTGGTTAGGAGCAGACCTGTCCACAGGTCTGGTCTGGGGCAGACCTGTCCTCAGGACTGGTCAAAAGCAGACTTGTCCACAGGTCTGGTCTGGAGCAGACCTGTCGATAGGTCTGCAGCAGTCCTAAAAAAGCAGACCGTAGGTCTGGTCCACCAACGACAAAGTTAACTTGCTTGTCTGCTTAAAAATTTTCAAGTTAACTTAGAAAGCAATCAACAAGTCTGCTCCAAGTTAACTTTTGTCAAGGTTAGGACCGCACCCATCTGTAGTATACCGCTGTTCGAAAGTCATGGTTTTGTGGCTAGCCAAACTAAACTATAGCAAATTCCAGACGGTTTCGAGTACCGCTTTAACGAATAAGATAAATGTCGATTGAGTCATGCTAGAACAACAACATGAATTAACGGGCATCAAAGTAAAGTCAATATTACATTTAAGTCACTACTTATTCGAACCTCTATTGTTGCTTTTATTTTTCTCTTTCGTTTTTCATCTGTAAATACCAACGCATATTTGAACGGAAAGAAGGAAAACTTTTTTATTTTTTTTTAGTTAAAACCATTTAAAAAGTGGATATATTAAAAACAATTCAATTTACACCTGCTTGTGAACTTTTCCAACTTATTTGAATAACTAAATCATAATTAAGATTAAAAAAACAAAAGTTCAATTCAAATATTTCTCTAAGGTGACTTCCGATACTAAGGGAAGTAACTCTATCTTACTGGTTATCTGTTGGACGTGCCGTTTTTTTTTTTCCCTTATAAAACTATAAAGTGGGAACAGTCTGTCGTCTGGTTAACTACTTCTGCACAATGACGTTTCGTTCGCGAAATAGTGGAGAGTTTACCAACAAAGTAAGTTATTTTAGATCATCATTTTTGAAAAAAAAAAACACCGTTAAAACAGTTTTTTCAGAACATCAGTATGCAAAGACAGACGACGATTTAGACACCATATTTATGTTCGCCGATATTGATATTGGAGCAGACGTCAGTATACCATCGGACCCGTCTCACAATGACAGTTGGAAGGAGGTGAGGCGTGTTGTTGAACTGTTTGAGCTGGCTCAAAATTTGGTTTGCCAAATGTAGTACCACCTGTAACAGTGTTGAAATAGGGAAGAGGAACTCAAATGGAGCCTTTGTAGTGAATTCAAAGGCAGCTATTGGTAAGATGTCTGATTAAACATATTTTATGTTTTTAAAAGCTATCTCCTGGCATAGAAGTATTTTCCTTTTGGATAAGGGGAACTGTCCTCACTTCTATGTTTACTTTCTTTCTTTAGCCCAAACTTGTGGTCTCAACAGTAATAGGTGCTTAAAACCACATTTTATAGGAGCCGTGCTGCCGAAATTTTTCACATGTTTGGACTTTCTTTTAGTTTTTGTTTAAGGGCAGAGAAAATGATTGAATCATATTAAGATAGATTGATTATCTGTTTTACAATAGTCCAAATACAGTCGTAGGAAGGTGTCGCAGTAAAAAAAAAAATTAAAATAGCCTTTCAATACATCATAACTACTTGAACTAGTTTTACATATGATGTATAAAAAAACAGGTCAACCATGAGTAATTCATAAAATGCTTCACAAACATAAAATTTTACATAAAACAGTGATCGCAATATAAGATGATTTTTCAAGAGATGTGTTCTGCACATTCAAGTTAATACTTTTGATATATTAGACACATGCAGACAAAATTATTTTCAGATATTTTGAATTGATACAGGCAAACAAATGTCATAGGGTTAAAAGTATTTTGATAAACATTCTAGAAAAGATATTGAAAATGAACAAACAGAGTGTAGGAATTAACCCTGTTAACATGAATAACATGATTTGTTATCAGAATTTGAGGTAAACATTAGATAAATACTCAGACAAAGTTAGTCCAGCCGTGTGGCCTATATGTACTTTTTGTTGGGTCTGATAAAAAATAATTGAAAGGAATAAATTTTACATTTTCAGGTATGATACATGCAGGAATGGGTGCAACAGACGTTAACAACTTCCTGGCTGGTTTGAACGTGCCTCCTGTCCATTCATCAACCATAAGAAAGAAGGAGAAAGAAATTGGGAAGAAGATACAGGAGGTTGCTGCAGAATCATGTAAATCTGTACAAATCAAAGAAAAAGATTTGAGCAATGGGAAGGGAAAATTAATATATAATTTATTTGTTTTATGCTTGTGCTAGATCAACTTTGTGGTCATACACATTTGGGGGTTTATCCACTCTCCCATCTCAGTCTATACAATAAACTTTTAAATCTACAGGCCAAAAGCTAAAAGTTTAGTTAGATTCTTGTGGCTAGATGAGATGATTTATACAGGCAGCATTTGTTTATGCCTAGACTGCTTGGTCTGTGGTAGTGTGTTAAGACTGCCATCTGAACCCGGAATTCTTACTATTTATAAATGCTTTGAATACTGCATACACACTGTGCCTGTACACAAAAGTGGCAAAAAGGGGGTCCACACTTTTACTCTCAGATTGAGGAAGTCAGTACATCATATTACACAGCAAATCTTAATATACTATCATATTACACACTTCACTTTTTTAGTTCACCTGAACTATGCCTTTAATCTGCAGCTGTGTTATTTGAGCAAGTAAAATACATTAACTGTCTATTTCTCTGTACTATGCATTCACAATAGAAAACCTTGGAATTTTACTTGTGAGTCCTTGATATTGTGGTGTTTTGTGACAATTCATTTTTTGCTTAATTTCCAATGATATGGTCAACTTTAACAGATATTTTTTTTTAAAGCTGGATACACAGTATATATAAACATTGTCTCACAATATATAATTCAGTTTTATATTCCAAGATAAAGTTTTTGTAATCTTGAAAGTTTAATCAATATATCTTTTTTTGTATTCTGTAAGGTAGAAGCAAGTTTTGATGGAGGCTGGCAAAAGCGTGGCACAGGATGGCAATATGACAGTAATACAGGTATAGTAGAAAGAAGGAGTTTCATATTTATGCTTGCGGATCAAATTTATGTGTGGTTTCATATTTATGCTTGGGGATCTGATCACATACACGTATGTGTGGTTTCATATTTATGCTTGGGGATCACATATCTGTGTGGTTTTATGTTTATGCTAGCGGATCACATATATATGTGGTTTCGTTTTTATGTTTGCGAATCACACATATATGTGTGGTTTCATATTGATGCTAGCAGATCACATATATGTGTGGTTTCATAGTTATGCTTGCAAATCACATATATGTATGGTTTCATATTTATGATAGGGGGTCACATATATGTGTGGTTTCATATTTATGCTTGCAGATCACATTTATGTGTGGTTTCATATTTATGCTTGGGGATCACATACATTTTTTGTTGTCGTTCTCAAACTTTAGTTAGCTCAACCAAATGCTATGAAATTTATACACAATGCTTATTTCCACAAAATACAGATCAAGTATGTTTTTTCAGGGCGTCACTTTAACCGTTCTAGAGTTATAACAAATTAAATTACAAATGAAAACAAATTGCTGAATGTTTTGTTTCCCTTCTGTAACTTTAGTTTGCCTCAAACAAATGCTATGAAACTTATACAAAATGTTTATTACAACACAATACAGATCAAGATTGACTTTTTTGTATATAAGTTCCTGGCAACGTGTCTGTCAGGTAGGGTTCACATTAACAAAACTTGGAATGAAGATGATTTTATTTAACACTGTTGTCAAAACTTCATTCCAATAATGAATTAAGAAAAGTTCTTATTCTTTGTTATATTTTTATTTGAAGGACATGCTAGTGTGATAGGCTTAAAAACAGGCAAGGTAATGGATTATGCATACATAAATAGAAGCTGCAAAGTCTGTGAGGTTCATGAGAAGAGAAAGGAAACTGTCCCTGCTCATGATTGTTGCCGTAATTGGAAGGGTACCAGCAAAGGAATGGAACCAGACATGGCTGTGTAAATGACACACAAACTAAATGATTCAGGGTGCCAAATCAAGGTTCTTCATGCAGATAATGACTCTACTACCACCTCAAGGCTCAAAGTCCATTTTGAAGACCTAGAAAAGAAAGATGACCAAAACCATGTTTAAAAAGGATTCTCTAAAAAATTGTATGAACTTTCCAAGAAGAATAAGGAACTGAAACATCCTGATGTCATCCCTTATCTTGTCAGATGTTTCATGTATGCCATCAAGGAGAATGAAGGATCAACAGATGATTTGAGAGAGGGTTTAAACAGAATAGTTCCCCATGTTTCAGGAGACCACTCTCTATGCACAGATATGGAATGGTGTACCTACAAGGATGATCCTGTAAATTTCAAGTAAGAAATCTTTTATTGGACTAATGTGATTAATATAATGATAATTGTAATTATCATCAAAATTGGATACTCTTGTAAATTAGACAGTATTAATTTTTTCAATGAACACTGTTCCTGACTGGAAGTACTTGCTGAGCACTATAACCCTTCCACTGGTCATTAGAAACGTTCATAGACAATAATACAAAATCATCAAAGACACTTGTTTGAAAGAAATTCGTCTGAAATGACACAATAAAAAAATTATAAGGAATTCACACTATTTTTCCAAAGTCCATTGGTGTATGGAAGTTGTCTATATATGCACTCACAAATTTGACAGAAAATTCAATCATTTGTTTATTTGTATTTTGAGTGTACTGACCCTGTCAAGAAAGTCTAGAAAAATACTGTTCAATACTATGAATAACTCTTCAAAATTCCTTCAACCTGAATATGCATGAAATATTTGCGACTAGACATTAATCAATAAACTAAGGAATATACAAAACTTTCCTCAACAGTTTTTAGCTCACCTGACTAAAAGTCAGTATGAGCTTCAGCCATGTGTTTGCATCCTTCATCTTACAGTTCTTTAAATTTTTACAAAAAATTTTCTACTCTGAAACCCTTCACCAGAATGTTTTGAATTTTTTCATTTATGATCTCCTGCATATTCTTCAAAACTGATGCACATTTTGTTACATTTGATTGAACAAAATGGTTGCTAGGGCAAACTATACATTAAAAGTGTAAAATAAAAGTGTAAAAAGATGGACAAAACCTGACAATGGGACACTTTCTAGATTATAATTTTATATACTGACATTTTATGAAAATATATAAAATGGTTTTAGAGCTATTGCTCTTTAGCATTTTTGATAAATTTATGTCTTTTTTTTTTTTTTAATTCAAATGCTACTTTTTTAAACGACTAAGATCAAAATAATAAATGGCAAAAATGATAATCAACATCAAGACCAATTCAAATCTTATAAAGGCTTAACTGTCTGAAAATTTAAAGCAGAGTTATTTCCCCCTGAATGATATATGTTTTTCAGGTCTCAAAGATTATCTATTATTTCACCTACAATGTACCTTCTTGATATCTTTGCAAACAGACATGCATGTCTCTTGGTTTATTATAGGTATAAAAGTTTGCCTAGTGGAAAGTGCTTGTCAAATGATGCCTTGACCAGTGAATTAAGGAAATTGGACCAACAATACAACAGAAGAGCAGAGAGTTTACAAAATATGGGATCTATACAAGCCAATGAAAATTTTAACCAAATTGTTGGAAGCAAATGCCCAAAAGCAAGGTAAGAAATGAATACCCCCGACCCCCAACCCCTGCCAAATGTTTCTGTTGAATTGTATAAAGACTATATACATAGAGAAATTAGGATTTTACAGGTGTTTTACCATAAAAGGCTGGACAAATTTGTAAATAACAAAAACATGTTCATGTTGCTTAAAAGTCTAATTTTCCCGTCCAGTGTTATCTCCTATTATAGTAAATCTTAAAACACTTTCAGTGAAGTATTAAAATATTTAAAAAAAAAATTATCAATTATGGACTTTTGACAGGGTCAATACGTTATATATGGACCTGTTCAGATTATAGTGGCCGAGGTCGAATATAATATAACAAGTCCATATATAACATATTGACTGAGTGAAAGTCCTTGATTTTTATATTACATATGTAAATATTGTATTTGGAACATGGCGCTTAATGTTCTTTCTGTGTATTCTTACATTGTTTTTTACAAAAAAATTAACATGTTATTGAAAATATCAATATTCTTTGAACAACTTTATAGCTTGTTGCGATGCTTTCTTGTATTCTCAGTGTCAGCATTTAACACAAAGTTCTTGATATCTCCTTCTGAAAAACTTGCAAATTTCTTTTCGTCTGCTGTGGTGCTTCTTCCATCATATTTGTTATGTGTGATGTCATAAATCTAAATTTAGCATTTTTTATATTAACCACCAATATACATATAAATAGAAACATAGCGTCAATATACGTAAAAATAGAAACAAGGTTTCAGATAGGTGAAATAACTTATGAAACATGTGATCGTCATATCCAATGAAAAGAGTAGAATGCTACACCATATGTAATATTTTTAAATATATACTGCAAAAATGGGGAATGGCCATACATATGCATAGATGTGAATGATTGCCAATGAGACAATTATCCACCAAAGTACAATTATCATAGAACCGCAAAATTCTTTCAACATCAATTATCATTTAAGTACAATGATAAAACTAAAAATATATTTTAGTATGAGTGCAATGAATATTTGATTTTTTATTTCTGTGGCTTCATATGACATTCTCCATTACTGATTCAAAGTCTCCTTGTCTTCATCACAAGGGATACTTTTGTAAATATATGTGCTAAATTTAAATGAAAAATTACCGACCTTGATTGATACATGTAGTTGATTAAAAGTAAAGATAATGCGTTGTTGTTAGAATTATGGTTTTAAGTTACTCTATAAACTTCTTACACACAAACAGATATTACTCAAGAAAAAAGGCCATATAAATCAAAATAGTTTACAATAAAAAAAAATAGATTTCACAACTAGTGAGACTTGTATATATCGCATGCTATCTACTCTTGTTATTTAATGACAAACAAAAGGAGTCCAGAGGCTGGTTATCATTATTTTGTAAATGAAAAACCTAAGTTGATAACAAATGATATGAAAGTCTCACTCATTATGAAACCTATAACTATATAATTTTACTCTTATATTTCTTATAAATTGTAGATCTTATGGTGGATCCTCATCCTTCAACAGTAGGTTATCAGCAGCTGTTTTACAAAAAAATGAAGGATATACATGGTTGTCAATGGTAAATACATGTTAGGATAATAATTAGTTACCTTGAGTCTTCATTTCATATAGATACATATTATTCTGATAAGGGTGTTTTGCTGACATAAACATTTGTTATTGGACATAAATTTAGTAGTTTTTAGTTTGCCTTGACAAAGTAGAAACAAACTAGTGGAGTACTCTCAGAATCATCGTGCAGGTCCGTGTTCTTAGCTGGTTAAGGTTAATATCAAGGTTCATATCTCAGTAACTATAAGTTTGAGGATCATGTAAACATGTACACAGATGCCGAAAAAAACAGTTCGACTGTATTGATTTAAGTTAAATGGTCAAGGTCACAGCTATTGAATATATTTTTTTAATTTGCATTTGTATTGGAGACTATTCCCTTATCAATGCTCATATTTTCACTTATATTTCATTCTAAAATTCCATTGTACATTAAAAAAATCACTTAAATGGATGTACATTATATGCTGAAGCAATATAAGATTGTGTACTCAGCAGTTGCATTTATTATTGCAATCAAGTTGTCAAAAACCTGGTCATATGTCACATTAGGTTAAACATTTTTCATGATACAGAGTGCCTTTGGTAGTCAGGTATATAATCTGCTTAAATTGATGTTTTAAGGTATATTCATGGTATACCGCCATCTTGGATTGTACTATCGCAGTACACACTCAGTCTAGTTATTTGCCCAAATCTGCAAATTCCTAGACAAATGTGCAATTTTATTGGTTAGGCTGTGTATGTATATGAAGAAAACTTGCTGATTTATTGCATTAATCAAAATATTTAAAGAAATACCAAACATTTGTGTTTTAGAATCATTTTTTCAACTAAGCCATTAAAGGGGAAATAACTCTTTTAGTAAAAGATTTATACTGGAATGATAGGGATATTTTTTATTTTTACTTGTAGCAAGAAAACAAGGTTCGTGACACCATTTTTTCTTTTATTTTCTTAAAACATATTATAAAACCTATCTTCTCACAATTTAATTCAATATTCTATCTCATAGATTTCTTTTTATGCACAAAAATGTGTTTTTTCATGATCACTTAGCAAATTTAGGCAATTTTCAACAACTCATAGCTTGAAAAATAGCACGATGACCTATCCTTTTTATTACATTTTTTAAAAGAGCATATCTGGTCTATATACCAGCTTTGATAAGTGTTTGGTACTAATATAAATTTCCACTTCGTACTATGAACATCAAAATTATTTATTTTGTTAAAATATTTCCTTTCTCTATTGTAACTATATACGTATACCTAACAACAAAATTATTTTATTTACCTGTGTTTAAAGTTATTGCAAATGGCTGATATTTTTGTTCGAGCATATTGTTTTTCTTAAATTGTTTAACATTTCATACCGATATTACATGTTACTTTTATTATTCTTCCTTAGTTTATTTATTTTGAATTTACATTGTATCATAGGTCAAATTTATTTGTTCAGTGTATGTTCAATGGTGTTACTATGTCCTTTGATTGAGTTAAGCTATTTCAGTTGATATTTTGTAGTGTGTCTTTCTATGTTGTGATGTTACACTATTGTTTCAGAAAAAGGGTGAAGGTTTGGTACCATTAAAACGTTTAAACCCGCTGCATTTGTTTGCACCTGTCCTAAGTCAGGAATCTGATGTTTAGTAGTTGTCGTTTGTTGATGTGGTTCATAAGTGTTTCTCGTTTCTCGTTTTTATATAGATTAGACTGTTGGTTTTCCCGTTTGAATGGTTTTACACTAGTAATTTTTGGGGCCCTTTATAGCTTACTGTTCGGTGTGAGCCTAGGCTCCGTGTTGAAGACCGTACTTTGACCTATAATGGTTTACATTTATAAATTTTGACTTGGATGGAGAGTTGTCTCATTGGCACTCATACCACATCTTCTTATATCTATATAGTAAAGTCTTCATTATGGCAAAGTATAAGAAAATTCTATCTCGGGAAACTTATACCAATGATCTACCTTAATGCATAATTCTGCACTATAACATGATTATACATTACAACGTTTCATAAATAAATCAAACTTTCAGGTAAATGAAGCTTCAGAACTGTCACCAGGCCAATTTACTATGAAAGTTGGGGAAAGTATGAACAAGAAATTGAGAGGCAAAGGGAAAACCAGAAAAGGCAAACGTTTAAAAAGAGAAGAATTGAAAATAAAAAGAACAGAAAGAAGGCCCAACATAATTCAAGCGTTAAAGAAGGAACAACATACCAACAAGAAGTAAATGAAAATGCTTGTGATATTCAGCAAATTCCTTCTTCTCTTACTCTTAGTAATACAGATAATATATAGTATTTGATTTGGAAACAACAAGTCTTTCCAGAAATAGTGACATCACTCAATTGGCAGCTGTCAGTGAACTAAACCTATTCCAGAGATATATTATGCCAAGATGTGACATTTAAAATGAAGCAAGCAAAATAACTGGTAGTTCATTTTGTCATGCCACTAACAAGATGTATTTGAATGGGAGAGAAGTTGAAACGTGCACTATTCAACAAGGGTTGCTAGATTATTTAGATTTTTTAAAATTAAATGAACCGCCTATTCTTGTTGGACATAACATCACAAACTTTGACATGATGGTTTTAGAAAATAGACTGAAAGAGTTTAATTTATTTTCTGCCTTTATAGCCTCTGTGAAAGGCTTCATTGACACTCTTAAGCTGTCCAAACGAGTTTTTTTCCAAAAACCGATGTTGACAACTACAAACAACAAACCCTGGTAAAGAAGGTCATCGGAATTGACTATGCTGCACATAATGCAAAAGATGATGTTTTATCTTTAAAAGAACTTTTCAGTCACAAACTACAAAGTAATTGTGAAAAAGACGATTTGCATCATGTGAATTTTAACTCTTGTCGACTGTCTTTAAAACCCTTAGTTGATAAGAAAGTTTAAGAAAGTTATCAATGCAGCAGTATGCTTTAAATAAGCAAGAAGTGGTATTAATGTGACGCATTTAAAACTTGCTAATTGTAGAGATGTAAATGGCATCAAACTCATTTTGACAGGAAACAATGTAAAGAGTAGATATGCTAGTTCCATTATTGGGCATTTGTCAGGTTTTGAAGAACAATTTTTAGGGAACATTGATAATATAAATGTTATTTATTTTTAGTTCACCTGCATTTCTCATCAGTTGGCATTTATTGTCCTTATATAGTTTAACATAGGACCTATGTGAAAGTCATTTTAAAATAGTTTTTTTCAGAACCAATGAGCTAATTAGAACCAAACTTGGCGGCAAATTCAAAATGTTTTCTCAGTGTTGAGCATCTCACTGCAACTTTCAAGATGAAGAACAGCAATCAAAGTGCTGTTCCTTCATTGCAACTTCTGTCTTATGTATGTTACCATTTTGTGTCAAAGTCATACCCATTTTATCCTTTCCTTACTATGATTCCTATATTTTGGTTAAATTATGTTTTTTTCCTAAGATTTCATGTTTAAAAAATGACAAAAAACCCTTTTTACACAGCACCTATTGTCTTTATTCTTCTTATCTGATTTATGAGAATAATAGTATTAAAGAATCTGATTTATGAGAATAATAGTATTAAAGAATATTATTGTTAACATATAAGATTTTTCTTTTATCTGTATTTTTGGAATAAAATAATGTGTCTGGTATTTGTGTGATTGGTTGGAATTTTGATGTAGGGATGGACAATTTTGACAGGAAACAAAGTGAACTCTAAATATGCTCTGACTTTCACTCAGTATTTAAATGAAACAGAGGAGTAAACTATATATATATTTAAATGTTAGTGTATATGCGCATTGAAAATAAAGAAAGTTAAAAGACTTTGGAAAAAATATAATATCATAAATTATTGTTTATCACTTTTTACCATGGCAACTAATGTGTATGCTGTTTCAAACTTAAATTGTTAATTGATGACAGGGTGATAAAAGTCTTGATATTTTTTAATCCATTCACCAGCATTAATCGTACCTATGAATCGATACTTTTAAAAAAAATATAGTGAATTTTGCCTTCTGATGAGTATTTTTTTTTTTTTTTTTTGCTAATTTTTTACCATAGAAACGCTTTTTAAAAGCAATAATATCATGATATTCCTTGATAATTACATAGAAGCCATGTGTTGTAGCTCTAAAATAATTGATTTTGATCTCTTTATGTCTGCTAGATGTAATACTTGCACTTCAAAACAATGTAAAATATGAATTTTCCTACTTCTTGCCCTGTTGCCATGGTAACCGTCATTCATAGCAAAAACAATAGCGTTCATTTCATTCTCATGTAAAACTTCATTGATGCCAGTAGGTTATACCAAAGATATGGCAACATATTCTAAACTTTTTACACACATTTTTTGAAAGATATACAAAGAATTGCTGTTGATTACTGTGTTGGCAGGGGTAACACAAATGTTTTTAGGTCAAAAAATAGTCTGGTGACCCATATTTTTCTTTTTATTTTTTTAAAGCTTATTATTTAGACCATCTTATGTCAAATTTAAAAAAAATTCAATGGACCAATTTTTTGGAAATTTAAGAAAAATAAAAAAAAAAATCACAAAATTTGTGTTTTTTGTGTGCAACAGTGTTGACAAAATTGGCTCCAGATTTAATAAATATGTACAAAACTGCTATTATTTGTGTTTTATTTACATTTCAAACATTGTTTTTGTGATGAATGAAGAACAAACCTTTCAAAATACTTTCGAAGGCTTGAAAAAAATCCAGAATTTTCATTACAGGTATGTATTTACTCATACATGTGATGTACCAACTTTGGTGACCGTTACCATGGAAACGAATCTGGTGACATGATATTTTCAACTCAAATATTTTTATAGAGGCCATTGCATAGTATATGTATGCAAAATTTAAGAAAAATTCAACGGTGAAAATTTTTTTTTTTATTACTGTAGGGATCCACCTTAATATCAATTATCTTTTAAGTCAGGAAGTGTTAAGTATTCTCAGTAGTACAAATAAATTCATGTAATTCATGACAAGGATAATCATTCCATTTAAAACCATCGTCTCCTTCCAGAGCTAAACAATTTTCTGCATGATGGCCAACCGGTTGATTAGTGCCCCAGTCAGTAAAGTCAAATCTCTCCCTGCCCGTATTCCATTTCCATGTTCCTTCTTTTGCAACGTTAGAGGGTCCGACAAAATAAACGCGCATCTTTGCTAGAGAAAAAAACAAACAGAAATAATTTTTGATGAGATCTTCTGATGGAACTAAATGAAGGTGATGTTAAATCGGAAAATTAGCGCTTATCACTTAGATAGTCATTGTAGTTCTTCTGTCATTAATCACAAAAATACTGAATTCTGAGGAAAATTCAAAAATATACTGTAAACCGAATAATTTTTGCAATGATTTATTTTCCTGACTTTCGCATGTAGAAATTTAACGCGAATATAAATCGCCGCGAATGTATAAAACTAAAATAAAATTAAACTAACTTAAATAATCTGAAAATCGCGAAATGTAATCGCCGCTATGTGGACTGCATGGTCTAAATTGGAAAAAAGTATCCGCGAAAATAAGCTGGTTGAAAGGAAATTTGTTTGTCAACCAGTACATTTCTCTTTAGATGTGCTGCGAAAAGAAGTTGATGTTTTCTTCTTAATATACTAGATGGCATGGACTTGTTGAAGGAAATAGAGAATTTGTCTTTGTAAGAAAATGGTTTTCCGTTTGTGGATAACATAGCATTTTGCAATAGTGACCTCAACTTAGGGGTAACATAACTCAGTTGCAACAATTACTTAAATTTAAACAAAGGGAAGAATTACCTAACTTACCAATTGAACCTAGTGAAACCAAATGATCTTTAACAAATGTGTTTGTATCAGAGTCTAGTATCTCTAACGGTCTTCAATGAAAAGCCCTGCATCGTAGCTACAAATTTAATGAAATAAAAATTGAACACGTTTTTACAATTCATGTTACTTTCAAGACAAAAAATATCTACAGAATATGTTTTAAATGTAGATAATTTTTCTTAATGATCATTACATATATATGTATCTTAACCTAACAAAGTTTTTTTTGTAACAATGGAAACAGAAACTGAGTACAAAATGCAATAGGCAAATTTTCGGAAATATTTGAGAAACCTGTTATTTTTTCTATAAAAATATTTTTCTATTTTTTATCTCTATTTATCCTTTTCATGAGCTGTAGATAATTTTTATTTAATCAACGTGTGATTTGTTTGATATCAGTTCTTCATTGATCAAAATTCGATTTTGACGTAAAATTTTCTTGCTTTCCACTAAACTTTATATTGTGACATCACGAAAAAGGGGAAAATGCCTGATGACGTAACGTAGAAAGAACACATCTTTTTGCAGGTCGTTCGAAAAGAAGAATAAAGATTATCCACATGTCTTCTAAAAATCATTAGAAAAACAGATTCCACGACAAAATCTCGTGCAATACGATATTTATTCACTCTCGACAGTACACATTTTAAACATGTAAAACGCTCTGCGAGCCTCGCGTTTTAAATTTGAAAATTTAACTGTAGCGAGTGGATACAAATCGTATCACTCTTGATGCAGTGGTAGAATTTATATGTTAACAAAAAATGTCTTACGTTTTTATTCATTTATATTTTGTATGCTGTTTCTGCTTTTTTTAGTATCCAGTTAAGAGCTTGTTCATTGGGTTGTGTTTCTCAAATTTCAGAAATAGCCTTTTGTAATTTATCATGTTTATGAAAGCGATGCTAGCCCTCATTTGAGTTTTTTTCATATGGGTAACTAATGATTTCTAATTCGAATAAAGTATTTGCTGCACTTGAGCAGTCTAAAAGGGTAGATATTCAGTGAATAATCAGGTTTAGTTTTAAAGGTAAAAAATGTCAGAAGTATTTCAGAAACAATAATAGACCCTCTACGTCACTTTTTTTTATTTTTATCATGCCACTGCATCAAGTGTGATACGAAAAATGTCATCAGAGTCAGATGAAAGTTAATATTTTGTATATGCAAGGGACAAACATACAGCAATATAGCGAAAGGCTAAAAATGGTTTATATAGCATAACGTGTATGAATGCATGAATTTACATTTAGAGAGTAACGACATATGGCTTCTATTTTATTTCAATACCCAATGTACAGGATCTTATAAATCCTTTTTACATATATTATATATAAGTTCTAATAAACCAGCAGAAGTATAACAAGTGTTATATGGTTTTAAATGGTTTTACACTAGTAATTAATGGGGACCTTTAAAACTTGCTGTTCGGTGTGAGCCAAGGATCCGTGGTAAAGACATTACTTTGACCTATACTGGTTTACTTTTACAAATTGTGACTTGGATGGAGAGTTGTCTCATTGACACTAATACACATCTTCTTATATCTATGTACACTTTTGAAATGCAAAAACCATCCTATTTAGAAAAAGAACCTCTGCCTGTATCTAGTCTTCCTTTATGTCAGAGAACATAAAACAAGTATTCCTCCATTCCACCCATCCGGCATGACATTTTCCTACAATAAACAAATCAAATCGTTATATAATAAAGCTACAGTCTTTAAAAAGACGTGAGTTGGTCTTCTGGTATCTCTGCATAATATTGCTGCAAAGCATTTAACATATTCCGATACTGACTTGCAAAATGTGGCTATAACTCAAAAACAGTGACAGCTTCAGATCAGTGTTAAGTAAAGGTATTTAAAGTTGGAAAAAAAAATAAATAAAATAAAATGAATGCAGATTAAATATCATTTGCTGTACCGGTATGCCCTTGGCTAATATTCAATTTGATCATAAACAATATAATATAAAATTGAATGTCAAATATGTGAATTGCAATATTTGTATGACATCATAGTGACACAACAACTGACATTTCAGCACTTAGAAGTCCAAATAATATCTGCTTATTTAGTCATCATAATCTTTAAAAGCATCCAAGAATCTCACTACTTCGGCAATTTCAGCTATGAATTGAAAACTAAATTATTTGTCGATAATTAAACAAGGAACGAATAAACGATCGGTACTTTTCGTCGAAGAAAATGTAAATAATTCTCAAACATGTACCCAGTGATGAATGTAGGTGAGAGATAAATTCGTTCAAACAGATAAAGACAGTTCAATGACATTGATTAACATTACAAGTCTAAATCAAACCTAACATTTATATACAACTTTATTCCGCTGAATGTGTAAACAAATAATCAAAGACACTGGGCATATACATTTTTGCCCACGTTTTATCAACAAAAGATTCGCCAAGTAACTTCGAATCAAAGAGATTTTAAACAGTTTTGCAATTTCTACTCAGAGCCAATAATATAAATAAAAGATAACAACCGTCAATATATTTTTAAAAGTTCATGGGATATTTGGCATCGATACACAAATCGTTCATATCAACATCTACCAATTTTCAATGTTTACTGTAACTGTTCTTTTTACAGTCGAATTACCTTGAGCGCATACTTCATGTATAAATATGTGATATACAGTCAATTACATATATCGCCTCGTTTATAACGTTAACAATGTGTTTCCGTAATATTACTTTGTTAGATCAGTAGAACACAGGTTTACGGATTTTTACGTCGTCCATCTCAAAATCCAGTTTGATAGTAGTTTAAAATAAAACAATTTCATTTTGAAAAGTTGTAAAAGCAGAAATATCAATAGAATGCACATGAATTATCTCACAATATGAATTGAACATATATTTATACGGGGCTCGAAACAGAATAGAAATGCTCGGAACAGACTCGCATGTTCATTGTTTCTAAGGCTTGTACAAATAAACTTTATATTCCGAGACAAATCATTGTTCTGTTTTTTTTTTCTTTAATTTATTTCAGAACTTCATATTTAACAGTTTTTTATTAAAACAAATACCATTACTATTTTCATCGGATTTCACAATTCTGTCAACCACGTTTATGGCAATAGTAATAAGACTGGTCAAAAACGACTTTTACGGAAACTAGACTTGTCTATTATAAAAGAAAATTTGCAGAATACATGGTTATCATAGGTTACATCATAAAACATCAAATTAGATTAAAATAAATACCTTGAACGCCAGCAATAATGATAAGAAGAACCAGACAATGCACAGTCGATCTATTCACCATAATATTTATAAACCTTATACAAAGGTAAGATAAAACCTCAAGGGTCATATGTTCACCTTACTTTATACAAACGTGCATTAACTTATTCCTCGATAACCTAAAGTATGTTCTTCGTATTGTTTCAAATTGTAGAATGTACTATCCCTAATCAAGATGTTTAAGCTCTATTGATTTAAATACGTCAGTTTTATAATTAATTTTACCATTTCCCTTTTTGAACTTTTTATCATAATGGAAAAAAGGAAAACATACATCGTTTTACTCTGGAAAGCATAAAATAAGCGTTAACAGTTTTTGTGATTTGTAAGAACTTCGATATAGAGAATCAATCAAGTGAGGCAACAAAAGACATTTTCGTTCGAATGACATCCTTCTAGATAATACAGTTAGGTCTTTAGATCTGCAGTGCCTTTCAACTTAATCAAAGATAAGTACAAAATAGTACAAAATTTGACACGTAATACGTTGTACAGCTATTTCTATTATTTGATTTATTTGCAAGAATAATTGTCGGCGACATATATAAAATAGTTACAGCAATTTTCGTTTTGGGTAATTTTCAGACAGATGCGGTAGACAACGAGACGCAAGTTATTTTTTTAATGTTTATTCATTGAACTGTTCAACATACGTTTGTAATGGTAAATGTTTAATACGAACAATTTTAGAAGGCATCAAAATTAAAATGAACAACTTATTTTAAGATTTTACATGGTAACTGTGTGTGTATATTATATTTTTAGTAAAATATAATTTATTATAGAAGCAATTAGATATACGTTGTTTTTTTTTTCCGGTTGCACACTCGTTCTGGTCCGTAATTACTATCTAGATATGAGGAGGTCTCAAATGGTTATTAAACTAGGTTATAAATGTATACAAGACATTATTTCTGTTAACATGATGTTCAAGATGACAATAATCTTAAGTGTAACAAGTAGTCCAAATATTGACATTTTATTTTCTTTCTTTTGAGTACTAGTATAATGTTCTTTAGTGATACATTTACTAGTTAAATATATCTTGATTGTTATCTCTGCTCATTCAACCTTATCATTGAACTTTAAACATAAGGATGATCTATTTGATAGCTAATCAAACTTGTTATAACTTATAAAGAGTAGTTTATTTTAAAATTATTGAATGGCAACACGATCGATCAGCCTTTTGGTATATTCACATTTATATCCGCTGGTTATTGAAAATCTAACATTTGTCAAATATTTACTTCGTTTTTGGTTTCATATAACTTCATAAATTGTCGTAGTTAAAACTTATAGTCCGTTTTTATTGAAGTGAGAGAAAAGGAAAACTGTTGAATAGAATGTGAACACTTTATATACCGTTTTATTGAAGTTGGAAAAAACGATCAGCATGTGAACTATAATATGTAAAACGTCTTATATTTAGCTACAGTCCATGTAACGTAAAGTTAACAATACGAACGATGCCCGAATCATGTACGGACGATGCCCGAACGATGTACGTACGCTTCCCGAACGGTGTACGAATGCAAACGAAACGCTGACCGAACGTTGTACGGACGCTGAACGAATGATGTACGAACGAAACCATGTATCATAAACCATACCATAAACGATAACATAAGCGCCCTTTTATCGTACATCGTATGGTTTTGCGTACATCGTTTCGTTTAGCGTATATCGTATCGTTTAGCGTACATCGTTTCGTTTAGCGTATATCGTCTTTTAGCGTACACCGTTTCTTGGCGTACATAGTTTCGTTTAGCGTATATGTTTTCTTTTAATATAAAACATGAATTGTGTTCTGTTAAATCTTTTATATACAGATGGGTGCAGTCCTAACCTGTACAGCAAGTTAACTTGATAACCAGTCATTTGGACTGGTCAAAGTTAACCTGTGACCGGATTTAGGACTGCTCTGACCAGTCCTAGGACCAAAATCTAGTTAACTTGAAAAGCGGACTTGGTCCTAGGACTGTTTTTATGTCTGCCAAAAAGTTAACTTGGAAACAGGTCCGCTATTGATATAAGTTAACTTCGAACCAGTCCTGTCATAAGTGAACAGAAGTTAACTTCGAAACCAGTCCTGCCCAAAAGTTAACATAAGTTAACTTCGAAACCAGTCCTGCCACAAAGTTAACATAAGTTAACTTTTGCTTTGACAAATCCGATCGAAACCAGACCTGTTCCCAAGTTAACTTTTGACTGGTCTGCTCAACACTAAGTTAACTTGTAACCAGGACCGCTCTACATCGATTTTTTAAAAATATTTTTTAATATCTTTGTTTCGTAGTATAAACATCGAAAATAAAGTAAAATTAATACTTCCGTTATATAAACAGGATTAAATACAAATATTTGAAAATAAAGTACGCATAAAACGTTGCTTGTTACACAAATTTAGCTGTGATCTGCCAATCTATAAATTAAAAAACGATCTTGGTTAAAATGATAACAGGCAATGAATATATATTCCAATACCTATCATATTCAACCATTATATTTGCAATTTATTATGTATATCTATGAAAGGACGTATATTAGATGTCAGTTATACGTCCTTGATCTATGTAGCCACAATCAGCAATATTTTAATTTCAGGATAGAATTTATTATACAAAATGAAAGCATCATTAAAACACTAAAAAATTTGCCTGCACAAATTAGGAGTCCCAGCATATCCTCCTTTTATTCAAAATATTGATACGTAACAAAATTTCAGTAGTTTTGATACCTCATGCTGACTTGTACAACAAAATTATTTGACCGCTTCAACCAAAACTGACCATATGTGCACTTTAATTTGTAAATCTATATACCCGCATAGTAAATCAGCCACATTTTTATGTCAGGATTCAATGTATAATACAAATGACAGCAATATTGCAATACAATAACAACAAATTTTGTTCGGATAAATTTAGGATGCCAGCATGTCCTCTTTTATTCAAAATATTGATACGTAACAAAATTTCAGTAGTTTTGATACCTCATGCTGACTTGTACAACAAAATTATTTGACCGCATCGACCAAAACTGACCATATGTGCACTTTAATTTGTAAATCTATATACCCGCATAGTAAATCAGCCACATTTTTATGTCAGGATTCAATGTATAATAAAATGGACAGCAATATTGCAATACAATAACAACAAATTTTGTTCAAAAATTTAGGGTGCCAGAATGTCCTCCTTTTATTCAAAATATTGATACCTAACAAAATTTCAGTAGTTTTGATACCTCATGTTGACTTGTACAACAAAATTATTTGACCGCATCAACCAAAACTGACCATATGTGCACTTTAATTTGTAAATCTATATACCTGCATAGTAAATCAGCCACATTTTTTATGTCAGGATTAAATGTATAATACAAATGACCGCAATATTGCAATACTATAACAACACATTTTTGTTCGAATAAATTTAGGGTGCCAGCATTTCCTCCTTTTATTCAAAATATTGATACGTAACAAAATTTCAGTAGTTTTGATACCTCATGCTGACTTGTACAACAAAATTATTTGACCGCATCGACAAAAACTGACCAGATGTGCACTTTAATTTGTAAATATACCCGCATAGTAAATCAGCCATATTTTTATGTCAGGATTCAATGTATAATACAATGGACAGCAATATTGCAATACAATAACAACAAATTTTGTTCGCATAAATATTGGGTGTCAGCATGTCCTCCTTTTATCCAAAATATTGATACGTAACAAAATTTCAGTAGTTTTGATACCTCATGTTGACTTGTACAACAAAATTATTTGACTGCTTCAACCAAAACTGACCATATGTGCACTTTAATTTGTAAATCTATATACCGCATAGTAAATCAGCCATATTTTTATGTCAGGATTCAATGTATAATACAAATGACAGCAATATTGCTATACAATAGCAACAAACTTTTCTTCGCATAAATTTAAGGTGCCAGCATGTCCTCCTTTTATTCAAAATATTGATACATAACAAAATTTTAGTAGTTTTGATACCTCATGCTGACTTGTACAACAAAATTATTTGACCGCATTGACCAAAACTGACCATATGTGCACTTTAATTTGTAAAATTATATACCGCATAGTAAATCAGCCATATTTTTATGTCAGGATTCAATGTATAATACAATGGACAGCAATATTGCAATACAATAACAACAAATTTTTGTTCGAATAAATTTAAGGTGTCAGCATGTCCTCCTTTTATTCAAAATATTGATACATAACAAAATTTCAGTAGTTTTGATACCTCATGCTGACTTGTACAACAAAATTATTTGACCGTATCGACAAAACTGACCATATGTGCACTTTAATTTGTAAATCTATATACCATGTATACCATAAAGTAAATCAGCCATATTTTTATGTCAGGATTCAATGTATAATACAATGGACAGCAATATTGCAATACAATAACAACAAATTTTTGTTCGCATAAATATTGGGTGTCAGCATGTTCTCCTTTATCCAAAATATTGATACGTAACAAAATTTCAGTAGTTTTGATACCTTATGCTGATTTATACAACAAAATTATTTGACCGCTTCAACCAAAACTGACCATATGTGCACTTTAATTTGTAAATCTATATACCGCATAGTAAATCAGCCATACTTTTTATGTCAGGATTTAATGTATAATACAAATGACAGCAATATTGCTATACAATAGCAACAAACTTTGTTCGCATAAATTTAGGGTGCCAGAATGTCCTCCTTTTATTCAAAATATTGATATGTAACAAAATTTCAGTAGTTTTGATACCTCATCATGCTCATGCTGACTTATACAACAAAATTATTTGACCGCATCAACCAAAACTGACCATATGTGCACTTTAATTTGTAAATCTATATACCCGCATAGTAAATCAGCCATATTTTTTATGTCAGGATTAAATGTATAATACAAATGACAGCAATATTGCAATACAATAACAACACATTTTTGTTCGAATAAATTTAGGTGCCAGCATGTCCTCCTTTTATTCAAAATATTGATACATAACAAAATTTCAGTAGTTTTGATACCTCATGCTGACTTGTACAACAAAATTATTTGACCGCATCGACAAAAACTGACCATATGTGCACTTTAATTTGTAAATCTATATACCATGTATACCCGCAAAGTAAATCAGCCATATTTTTATGTCAGGATTCAATGTATAATACAATGGACAGCAATATTGCAATACAATAACAACAAATTTTTGTTCGCATAAATATTGGGTGTCAGCATGTTCTCCTTTATCAAAAATATTGATACGTAACAAAATTTCAGTAGTTTTGATACCTTACATGCCTTATGCTGATTTGTACAACAAAATTATTTGACCGCTTCAACCAAAACTGACCATATGTGCACTTTAATTTGTAAATCTATATACCGCATAGTAAATCAGCCATATTTTTATGTCAGGATTAAATGTATAATACAAATGACAGCAATATTGCTATACAATAGCAACAAACTTTGTTCGCATAAAATTTAGGGTGCAAGAATGTCCTCCTTTTATTCAAAATATTGATACGTAACAAAATTTCAGTAGCATGAGTAGTTTTGATACCTCATGCTGACTTGTACAACAAAATTATTTGACCGCATCACCAAAACTGACCATATGTCGCTTTAATTTGTAAATCTATATACCTGCATAGTTTATCAGCCATATTTTTATGTCAGGATTCAATGTATAATACAATGGACAGCAATATTGCAATACAATAACAACAAATTTTTGTTCGCATAAATTTAGGGTGCCAGCATGTCCTCCTTTTATTCAAAATATTGATACGTAACAAAATTTCAGTAGTTTTGATACCTCATGCTGATTTGTACAACAAAATTATTTGAACACTTTAACCAAAACTGACCATATGTGCACTTTAATTTGTAAATCTATAAGGCTGCATTATAAATAAGTTGTTTTAAATGTTGTGATGGATTGTACCTGGCGCCTTTATTCTTCTCCTGGCGCTCCTGTGCACATTTTAGTAGGACCGCAAATGTAAGCAATAATATTGGAAAACATTAATGAAAAAAAATTTCCTCATAAATTGAAAGTGTCAGCATTTCATCTCTGTATTCATAATATTGAACAGTCACTAGAGATAGTAGTTCAGGATGGTGTGTAAAACAAAACTATTAGGTCGCATCATCCAAGTACCAACACTGACATGTCTGAAGTTATTTGTACTTTTAATAAAAAGTATACGAAGTTCTCTTCTGGGAATAGTATACTGTTAATCTATTATGTCGGATGATTGATTTTGTTTGTAGTTAAAGGTCAAGTGGCAACTATTTCATTCAAGTGCACATTGAGTATAATTTTGGGATGTCCCATATATCAATTAATCGGCAAAGACAAATCTCTCGACAAATCTGACGAATTTTGACGAGATTGTTGATAGTTTTACCACACCGTACGTATCCGGACACTGTACAATATTCTGCGGGAAAATAGAATAGTAAATCCAATGCAAATAAGTTGAATAACAATGAAATATCCATGCATGTATAAATTTTATGCATAAAGTAAAATTTATGAAGAGACAGGTAAAAACGGGGAACGAAGCAACGTCGACAATGATGTTGATATCCCATGATATAAGAATATCGTTCCGATGCGTTGGATAACCTTTCTATCCGCCTTCTAATAAAAACCTTTCATTTCCTTTTTGATAGCTCTATGTGTTTGTATAGCCATTGTTTTATGTATATAAGAATATATCAAATAACAAAAAGAATTTTGTTGATATGTATAATCTAGTAGCTATATAGTCTAGCGAGTAAAGAAATTTGCTATCCGGGGAAAGACAATGCGAATGTTGTTTACATATTTTAATTAAAGTTCAAGTCTGGTATGAAAACTCTTAAACACGATAATCTGTCATAAACAGACCTGTCATCAGGTCTGGTCAGTAGCAGACTTGTCCACAGGTCTGGTCAGAAGCAGACCTGTCCATAGGTCTGGTCAGTAGCAGACCTGTCCACAGGTCTGGTCAGGAGCAGACCTGTCCACAGGTCTGGTCTGGGGCAGACCTGTCTTCAGGACTGGTCAAAAGCAGACTTGTCCACAGGTCTGGTCTGGAGCAGACCTGTCGATAGGTCTGCAGCAGTCCTAAAAAGCAGACCGTAGGTCTGGTCCACCAACGACGAAGTTAACTTGCTTGTCTGCTTGAAAATTCTCAAGTTAACTTAGAAAGCAGTCAACAAGTCTGCTCCAAGTTAACTTTTGTCAAGGTTAGGACCGCACCCATCTGTAGGTGATCATAGTCGTAAAATTTAGATTGGATGCATATTTCAGTTTTAATTAATCATTTAATAAATTATAATTTAAAATCTGACTCAATGCTGATCCACAAAATTTTACATAAAAAGTATGAAAATAAACACTGAAATAAATTTAAACAAATTAAAAGATACGATGATGAATTTTGTTAGCCGTGGAAGAACGTACTTAGTGATTGTGAGGGTAAACTGCAGTTTGCAAGGTTTCAGTAAGCATGTTTTGAAAATAGCATAAGGTATTTACATTCTTTTGACCTAAATGAACCATTTATTTTAGATGGAATTCGGAATTAATCTAATGTTCTTACAAAAGTATATTCGGGGTCTTAAGGGTCTGAACATCAGATTCCAGACTTAGGACAGGTGCAAACAATTGCAGCGGGTTTAAACGTTTTAATGGTATCAAACCTTCACTCTTATCTGAAACAATAGTGTAACATCACAACATGGAAACACACTATAAAATATCAATTGAAATGGCTTAACTCAACCAAAAGACATATTAACACCAGTGAACATACACTGAACAAATAAATTTGATCTATGATACAATGTAAATACAAAATAAATAAACGAAGGAAGAATAATAAAGGTAACATGTTATATCGGTATGAAATGTTAAACAATTTAAGAAAAACAATATGCTCGAACAAAATATCAGCCATTTGCAATAACGTTAAACACAGGTAAATGAAAATAATTTTGTTGTTAGGTATACGTGTAGTCTGTAAGACATGGATGTATAAACATTCTAGTATTCCTCCATTTTGGAAATTAATGTTAAATCAAAAATAATGTAATTGTATATAATAATGCTTTAGCAGTAGATGACACATATTTCTAACATTTCAGTAAGTGGTATGAAACATGATATATATTCTTTAGAAAACATTTACACAGTTAGGAGCACTTTTGGTAATTTATTACATACTAAGTAGTTTATAAATATAAATTTTATGTGTAATACGATCAATGGCCATCGTGCTGTATCAGACATCCGTGATGATATCGATATCACTCGACGTTGCAAAAGCTTTATCAAACCCCTTATCTGTATGACGTCACGTTACATGAAATAGCATCTACTTGAGATATATAATAAATTGTAGATGATATGGATTGGTGTCTCGGGTTGATACGGATATGATATTGAAAAAGCCATATACTGTTCTCTATTTATTACAGGTAAATTTTTGAATTACACAATGACACAGTATCAATGTCAGAGGGAGTGGTATGGCAAAATACAATCTTATGAAATGGTGTATGTGCGCATTTGTATAGTTCAAATAACAAAAATATTAAAATTTATTAACCAAAATAAAATCGAAATTAATAATAAATTAGAAATGAATAATCATATAATGAATTCCCATATCTTAAATACATGTATGTCTTTCATTTATAATGGCAAAAGAAAAATAGAAAAGATGTTGGACTTTTATTAAGTCAGGTAAGAGAGGTTTACTCATGATAAATGATTTGTTTTGTTCTACATTGTTCTAGAGATTTTGAAAAAGACCCTTCCGGAGCACCTGAGATCACCTCCTGTTTTTGGTGGGATTCGTGTTGCTCAGTCATTAGTTTTCCATGTTGTGTTTTGTGTACTGTTGTTTGTCTGTTTGTCTTTGTCTTTTTAGCCATGGCGTTGTTAGTTTATTTTGACATATGAGTTTGAATGTCCCTTTGGTATTTTTGCCTCTCTTTTACTTAACATTTCGAACAATATAAAGACATTTCTAAACATATGAAACGTGTCATAAGACATGTTCTAAAAACAAGTTTAGCCCACTGAATATTCATATGCATGTCACAAGGAAGATATCTCGTCATCGGTTTTTCTTTTGTTTAATCTAAATGCCTTGTTCTACTCGACCATTTTCACAATCGTAACTACTGGGCTTTTGTCGCTACTACTCGGTTATTTTCGTTTTTGTCTGTTTTTTTTAGTCAAAGACGTTCGCTACTAAAATTAACAAAGCAGAAATCTCATTATTGAGTCTTTCAGTTTGTAATGTTTAATGCACCAAAATTGTGTAAAAATAAAGTTATATTTGCTTGTTGTTGAGAAACATGGATATAACACGTCGCTAGTAAACTTAATCTGCAACCATCAAAACAACAATTGATGCCGTCGAAGCTTAAAATACAATATTGTTATCTGATTACATTTGCTATAAATGTATTTTGACAATCTTTATTTCAAGTATAATATTTTGTACTCTTTGAGATTATTATTACGCATTGGTAGCTTTAGTCGATAAGATCTGTTTATAGCACTCGAGCTATTTATAGACTATATTGACCTTGTAGATCTAATGAACCGGTCAGTGATATTTACCTACTCATGTATTAAAGGCTAAGCCTACAAAATCCAAACAATTTGACAGTGGTGATAATGACACCTTCTTTACCTGAATTTATTTTTATTTATCTGGATAATTTCATTTTTAAGTTTGATTTTATGTCCGTAATGTTCTCCTTTTATTGTAGCATATATCTTCTTTTTTTTTTGTTGGTTTTTGTTCAATTCCGTTATTTCGTCCAATCAGAATAAAGATTTGTGACATCATGCATGCCGTTACCATAGTGAAGCGTCCTTTTAAATGGGTCACAAACCGAAATTATACTGACTGCGTCAGAAAAGACACACCATAAAATATGAATTGAAATGGCTTAACTCGATCAAAAGACATTTAAACAAAAACAAGTAAACATACACTGAACGAATAAGTTTGATCTATGACACAATATAAATACAGTATTAATAAAAAAGATGTAGGAACAGTGTAAAAAGACAACTCTAACCTGGGACGAGTTGGCGTTAAAAAACAACAACGTACACATGTAAATTTAAATATAATAATTTTGTTGTTAGAAGTATGGAATAATAAATTTGTTGTTCACAGTACGAGTACAGAAGTGAAAATTTATCGTCATACTAAATACTTATCAAAGGTGGTACATATAAAATAGTGAGACGAGATATAACACAAAATAAGTAAACATTGAATTACAGAAATGCATTACAAATTGTGTCAACAGGTCAAATTAACACGAATTCAAAAGTACGATTTGAGAGTACTCGCAGTTACGGAAAGCTAGTTAAAACCAAAAACAATTAATAATAAAAATCATGCATCAGAGACTAGAATCAATTAAAATACATCCCAGGGATTTAGTGTTTTAACGCCATTAACAGTCAAAGAAGACATGACTTGTGCAATACCAAAATAAAAGTATCGACAGGCAGTAGGATCGTTAGGATTTGACCTTATAATAGATATGTATCATGTTACATATAGATAAAGCAATCTGTAAATAGAAAATAAACGTGGATGTGTATTTATACATCCCAAAACCATTCGAAAAGAATACAAATTTAGCTATGTTTTAATTTGTTGATGACACAATCGATGTTTGTGCCAATGTAAACAATATTCAAAGATTTTATTACAACATTAATAAGATAACCTTTACTAATAAGTTTGTTTAAAGGTTCGATGAGTTTACACGAATCACATGGTGATTTCCGCGCTTTTAGTACAGTATTACCGTACAATTTAGGATGTGAAATACCGTTTTAATAATTTTTCTACAGGTACAGCCAAATTTACTTATCAAGTCTTTGTATCTATGAAAAATTTAGTAAATGTTTTAAGCAATTTATTGTAACGAAATCCCTGACTTAATAATTTACCAGTGATGCATTGATTACGTTCGTTAAAATCTATGACATCACTACACACACGGGCATAACGAACGAGTTGGATATATAAACACCGTTTGATGGAGCCAAAGGAACATCGCCGTCTAAGAAAGAAAAACTAACAATAGGGAATGAAAACTCGTCTCTTTTGTCGTAAATTTTAGTATGCAGTTTCCTTTAGAAATTGAAATGTATAAATCTAAAAAGACAACTACTGCTGTTTATGTTAGATTAATTTAAAGTAAGTTCCTTTGGGTAAGTTTCGGTAATATATTTAGAGAACTAATATGTCCGGAAATGAAATACCATCGGTTTAATCTTACGAATTTATTTAATTATGTGTTAAAATTAGGACTGAAAACGAGTAGACGGTTACATTACATTATTGGCGACATACATATTTCTCCATATGAAAATTATAAATTCATTCGTTTTCCACAAATAAGAAGCGGAAATAAAGCAGAAGGATTACATTTGAAGAGTAGTTATGTAGATTTGATGTATATTGATACTAGATTTCAAGTGTATGAATCAGAAAGAGAATTTAGAAAAGTAGGACGTTAATTAATAAAATTAATACTTTTAGCAACACAATAGTCAATCGAATAAGATTTATTTAATTAAACTAAATGGCCTGCACTCGAGAAAATGGACAGACTTCCATGAAACAAACACACATACACGATATAAGTCTATTGTTTTGTTTTAATATACAAAGCCTTTTCCATTTAGATTATTCAAAATATCATGGTAGGTATAACAATCGCATTATTATAAAACTATTATAAAATCTATAAATGTTTTTATTATGTAATAAAAGGACACAGATGTTACACTTTGCATACCAGAATTTCTATACAGGAACTACTTATGAAATATATATGAATAACAAAGCAAAATCGCAAACTCTAAGTATCAAATTAGCGGTAAATAGACGAACACATTATTGAATAGTAACGTTACTGAAATAAAGCTAAAAGTACATATTTTGCTCATGAAGAAATCGTGTGCAGTTCCTCATCAAGTTATTTTGTTACAGTTAAATCTTAAGATATTGCCATTGTAAGATAATAAATATCAATAAATACTGAATTACTTTACCTAACGGTTCAACAAAATACCAGTGACAAAAAGTAAAATCCTATTGCATTGATTTTAATTATGATTTCTTAGGATTTCAACGTCACGAAGAACGAACTTTTAGAATTTCAAGTGATACAGAGATGTACATATTGTTCAATTCGGAAGTAATGTTGAAGTGAACAAATTTGCTCATTGTTGAAGGTCGTACGGTGACCTATATTTGTCAATTTCTGTGTCATTTGGTCTATTGAGGAATGTCGTCTAATTGGCAATCATACAAAATCTTCTTACTTTTAAAATTATATCTCAAATTATCTTTTGATATGTTACAATTGCAATTCAACATTTGTTATCTCTTAGTGTTCAATGTCTAGTTCGAACAATTGTATTGAGTAATTATTGATTGAACTGCAGTGAATGGGGCATAAACGTAAGCTAAGGTATCTTGTACGTTTTATAATTTACAATATTACGACGAGACAACTCGGTTTACGGAATAGAAACACAATAAAACAAAAACTATGTTATTTTATACTTTAATTAAGCCGTTGATATTTTTCGTTTGCCTCACGCTTTGTCTTGTTGGAGCCGACTATACATTTTGGGTTTTATGATTACCAAAGAGATAACAATCCTACACTCCGAACAGTGACCCATATTTGTCTGAATCATGGAGCTCCTCAGTTGGGATAAGTTGGATATTTATCTCATTGGCAATCATATAACATCTCCTGATTTTGTATTATTTTTAAGAGTATTCTTTTTGCACTGAACAGATTTTCCATGATGGATGCATATCTCCAAAAATATGAATACAATGTACTACACAAATTCATTATAATATACATTTTTTATTTGGATAGAAAATTAGGAAACAAGACAAAAGTTAATTACGCATTCACGCACACACCCGTTCAAATTTAGTCCAATACCAGTCGAAAATAACAAATTGCGATACCGGTGAATGATCAGATGATATATTTACTATTCTTCTTTACTATTTGTCTTTACAATATTAATTTCTTCTCATTTTCAAATGTACTAGAAATATTGTTTAATTCAGTAAATATCTGCTTGAGAATTTAACATATGAAATGCTTTTACATTTGGAGACGAATAAATATAATTTAACAGTTTGTTTACTAATGCTATAAAGAATTAAACTATATTCTTAAGTTATTAAGTATTACGTAAATTAATCAAATATACGGATAAACGCTACATAGATATAGGAAGATGTGGTGTGAGTGCCAATGAGACAACTCTCCACCCAAATAACAATTTATAAAAGTAAACCATTATAGGTCAATGTACGGTCTTCAACACGGAGCCTTGGCTCACACCGAACAACAATCTATAAAGGGCCCCAAAATTACTAGTGTAAAACCATTCAAACGGGAAAACCAACGGTCTAGTCTATATAAAAAACGAGAAACGAGAAACACGTATAAATTACATAAACAAACGACAACTACTGTACATCAGATTCCTGACTTAGGACAGGTGCAAACATTTGCAGCGGGATTAAACGTTTTAATGGTACCAAACCTTCTCCCTTTTTCTGAAACAATAGTATAACATCACAACATAGAAAACCACACGATAAAATATCAATTGGAAGGCTTAACTCAATCAAAAAACGTAAATTAACAGAATATGAACGAATAAATTCGATCTGTGATACCTGAATGTAAATACATAGTTAATAAAATATTAGGGACAAACATTCAAGGCCAAAAAGCAAACAAACAAGTCCAAACAAAGCCATGGCAAGACACCACCGCGAAATATTTAACCCTTAGAAAATAATCACTTTTGAAAAAAAACGGTTTTCATAATATATACAGGTAAATGAAAAATAACTTTGTCGTTTTAGGTATACTACTTCTGTCTATATAAAATCTTCCAATAATTAGGAATACCAAGAAAGGTCTGTCATATAAATACCTAATTTAACACTAGATACATAAGGGGTGAATATCAACAATAAAACTATAAAATTAGAACTAGCTAAAACTTCCTGTACAGATTTAAGGAGAATAATCTTGATGTGCATACAAATGTAGTATGAAGAAGTGAAAATTAGTAGATATTTCAAATAATCAAAGCTGGTATATAGACAAGATCCATATTAATATAAAATAACAAAATGTATTACAAATAGTACCAACAGGTCGAATTAAAGAGAAAGTACGATTTGAGAGTACTCGCTGTTACTGACAGCTAGTTAAAAGCCAAAAACAATTAATAATAAAAATTATGCATCAGAGACTAAAATCAACTAAAACACATCCCAGGGATTTAGTATTAAAACAACCAATAACTGAAAAATATAAGGGCATACACTACAAGCACGGGGACACATTCTAATGCATCCACACAGCACGAGTAACAAACCCTGCAGTACATGTATACATAATTTCGTTCATTTCTCGATTTGCCTTACAAATAATGATAATTATTAGTTCTTGTGTTAAGGTGGTTGATGTGGATATGACGATCAATCTAAGTCATCATTATCCCATGATTTTGTTTTTATGGCATATAGTATAGTTCGAACCAATATTTGTGTACATTAACACGTGTCATGCAAAATACTGTATTTACCTACCAGGGATGTGACACAATGGATATTCTTAATTTATATATATAATGAGTATATGTATATTAGCATTATGACGGTTGCTACTAGTGAGATAAAACACATCACCCCACCTTGCCCTTCATTCTGTCGGCATTTGAGTTCATTCTTTAAACCTAAACAATGTATTTTGTGAGTAAGCGTTAAGTTATGGGCCGTTTTTTTCCCGTTCTAATTGAACCCTTTTACAGTGGTTGTATCTTTCCGTCATTAACTCACGAATTTGATTGTCCATTATTTACGACTCTAGAAAAATCTAGCAATATAGATTAGAAAATTACAAAACGAGGGTAACGATTTCAAGGCGGCAACCACAAATTATAAGTTGCAGATAAAATCCCTATTAAAATGGCCAAATCAAAGGAAGAAAAGGCCATTGAAAGGCAAACTTGTCAACAAAACACTACTGAGAAACAGGAATAAACAACACTTCCCAGGTCCTCTAGGAAGGAAAATAATA
Source organism: Mytilus coruscus (assembly GCA_017311375.1). NCBI lineage: Eukaryota > Metazoa > Mollusca > Bivalvia > Mytilida > Mytilidae > Mytilus > Mytilus coruscus. The sequence continues at coordinate 64,161,028 of CM029605.1, read as the reverse complement.
CAAAAAATACACAATAAAAAGAATAAGGCATTTTGAAAATATGAACATCTCGTATTTCGATAATTTAACCACATGTTACACATTAAAACATATATCAAAACATCAATTTCTTCTTCAGTCAATCATAACCCTGGTTAGTGTCCAGTTCATTCACTGGTACCTTCGGTCCGTGGGTTGAGTTATATAGTGTAGACAGCGATTGTGCAGGTGTTGAGAAGTGTTGTTCAAATGGTTGTGGACATCATTGTTTTTTTCCGGTAAGGCACATGTTTCAGCTCGATAATTATCTCCATACTTTATTTCGAAGTAACAGATCTATTTAATGAAAAGTAAAGTGTAAGACAAATATTCTCAGCAAAACAAATAACAAAATGTGTTGTGAGAATTTACATAAGTATACATTTTAGTTAATTAACACATATCAAAATTGTATGTAACCTATCATCTGGATCAACAATCTGACATCAATAGTGATCTTAATGCATCTGTCCAATTTATCAAATAAACGTCTTCATCTTAGTCGATCCAAAGCCTGGTACCTGTCCTGTTCTTCCACCTGGTAGCGCCGGTACGTGTGTTGAGCACTGCAGTGTAGACAGCGATTGTCAAGATGTACAGAAGTGTTGTTCTAACGGTTGTGGACATGATTGCTTCTTCCCAGGTAAGTCATACATATGATAACAAAATAACTATATACTATATGTGTCTAATTCCATCTCTTTTCCGTTGATTTGATTTTGATCACATGATTTTTCTTCTTTATGTTTTACCTTGTTCATTCCTTCATTGTTGATTCCCTCATATTCTGTTGTCGCCTTTCTTTCTCCTCTCCTGATATGCATGGCAGAATTTCGTCGCGACGTTTAACAACAATTCATCATCATCAACATGTTTTTTTTATATTTTTCATGTCGGGGCCTTTTATAGCCGACCATATAGTATGGATTTTTCTCATTGTTGAAGACTGTACTGTTGCTGATAATTGCTTGTATCCACTTCATTTGAACTTTGGGTGATAGTTGTCTCATTGGCAATCATACAATATCTCCTTATTTTTATAAAGGTCCGTGTAACGTTTAACATACATTGCATGTGTTGATACAATTTATGCACCGAAACAACAGAGGACATGCACATCACAATTTTTATCATATTTTCACACTCGTTTATTTCGTTGTATGAATTTTGGAAAAGCTAGGTTTGGACACATTACATCATACATCTATCTCAATTACACCAATCGATTAAAATATTTGAAAACCATATGATATACCTACGAAAATAAAAGATGTTAGATAATCTTTCCTGATAACTATTGATTTGAAGCAATAATGTAACCGCATCAGTGGTTTTAAGGTATAAAGGAACGTGCACAAAAAAAAAAATCAATATTTCTTTCTTAGTCACTGTTAAGCCTGGTACTTGTCTAGTACCCCATCTGATATTTCCGGGACATTGTTGACTTATTTAGTGTAGACAGCGATTGTCTAGATGTTAATAAGTGTTGTTCTAATGGTTGTGGTGATTCTAATGTTGTTACAAAGCTATATTGAGGTAACTGTGCTAAGGTTTCTTTTATATTGTGGGCAAATTGCTGATTCCATGATATTGTTTTATGTGTTACGACACAAAATGCATTTTCAGAGTTTTTATAAAAAAACCTGGGAATATACCTTATAGACATCATCATAGTCGTTTATTTCAATGAAAAGTAAAATAACAAAAATAAAACTCAAGGAAAATTCAAAACGGAAAGTCCCGTAACAAATAGCAAAATCAAAAGCTCAAACACATAGAACGAATGGAAAACAACTGTCATATTCCTGACTTAGTACAGGCATTTCCTTATGTAGAAAATGGTGGATTAAACATAGTTTTATAGCTAGTTAAACCTTTAAATTGTATGACAGTGGCATAAAATTCCAATATATTGATAACAATGTGTGAGCAAAACAGACAGACATAATGTCAAAATTGGGGTACAGCAGTAAACATTGTGTTATAATCTTAATCACTATAAAAACAAAACAAATATGTCAACAAAGAAAAACAAAATGGAATGTACACACTCTATAGACAAAGCAAATAGCAAAATGAAAGACAAATGCCATAGTACAATAACACAATGGCGGGACGTGTAAATACCGAGCAACGCAAAAGGATATTACCAAAAAAGACTTAACAGTAAAGGTTAAAATATACAATGACGAATAAAAAAAACATTATAACACGATATTAAGATGATAAACAACAACAGTACCTAGAATCTATACTTAGCGACCATCATGTATTATTTGAGAAGTTGATACGGAATATTTATCATCAAGGTCTTGATATCATCCGATAAAAATATCTTTATGGAAAAGTAAACAGTGACACCATTATGATGGATTAAATAATTGGGAGTTGCTTGCTGAATGTCAAGTTCTCAAAAGTAAGTTAAACCGATATGTACGTGGGGAAGGAAATTTGGCCTTGCAAAGAACACACACGAACAATCAGACAGTTTTGTGTAATGGTCATTTACGTAAAAGAGCATGGCACTCCTCCTCACACAAGGCATCGGATTAAACGTTCTCTTTCAGACCGGACGTGACCATTACTGTCATTTTATTTAGATTGATCTAGATCATTCAAATCGCAATGGCTTCAGTGTTAAATAACAAGCGTATTTCCAAAATCATAATTATAACACATGTAACTTATGTTACATACAAGTGAAGTTCAAGAAAACGTTGTCATTCGTGTTCAAATGTGTCAACAGGGTTACAGCGGTTACTGAAGAAACACAACCCGACCAAGGAGCAGAAAACATTCCAAGGCCACCACTGGGTCTCTTCAACACAGCGAAAAAAAACCCGCACCCGGAGGCGGGCTTCAGCTGGCCCCTAAACAAAAATGTGTACTAGTTCAGCGAAAATGAACGTCAAACTAAACTGGTTTTGTGTTTCATTTTTAAAATGTTTGCACAAAATCTGAAATCCTATATATATGCTGGCGCTCAACAAAATAATAAATTAGTCTTACCTATAATATTAAGATTAAATAATATGATCCCTTTTACGAATTTCTTTTTATTGGCTTGTACAGAGACCTAGGTAATTTATAACTGATTTCATGTTGCAGAACCTGAATATTGCCCGATTTGCTGTGGACCACCTTATTGTTGCAGTACCTGCTTAAGTAAATATCATACATTGCCAAATGTACCGTAAAGTATCTGTAATTTAAGTTGTTTGTGCAACTACACAATTACAAGAAAATATCTGCCGTATACAATAATTACTTCATGTTGTAATATCTAAACAAATGTCGAAAGTAATATGTATATCGAAAACTCTCATATCGTTTGATGATTCATTGCTTATGCTGCTAATGTCAAATTTCTTGATAAACACAAATTGAATACTGTAAACCAACTGATTTTCGCGGATACTTTATTTCGCATTTAGTCCTTTCTATCCCTATTCGCGGCGATTAAATTTTGCGATTTTCAAATTTACATGATGTAGTAAGACTAGGAAAGATCCGAATTTAAAATTTTCGCGACAATATATTCTTGCGTTATTTTTCTTCTCGAAAGTCGCGAAAATAAATCGGTCGCGAAATTAGTTGGTTTACAGGATCATGTTATTTTAATCATGTTGATAAAATTACAAAACATTTTTTTAACAATAAAATTATACTGTATTAAACAAATGTGTCAGATGGTTTACTGTTTCGTGCAGTACGCAAAAATTCTCATCCACGTTCAATTGGACACTTGTGGTTAAGTTTGGTACGGAATGTCTGGCTTTTCTTGTAAGGCAAAGGCAGTTTGAATGGCCTCTGGATCTGGCATGGTTTTCGGAGATGTATGTGATGGTGTACGAAGTAGGTCGAGGCCATCGATGTGAAACCCTCTGTAAAATCTATCCTACTACGCTTACTTCAAATAATTACCATGCAATCTATGTAATCTTTGAATTAACCTCTAAGATACTATTGCAACATGCTTTTGTCGTTAAAAAGAATAATAATTTTTAACAATCTTAATTAGAAATTTTGACCGGACGGCACATTGTGTCGTTTATGTAATCGATTATGTAATTGCATTTTTTCTACCTAATTGACGTATTCTGGATAGTAAAAATACATAACTGTTTGCAATTCGTTTGGGCATGCTTTTTGGACCATTTCTGATACACACGTGTTGATTTTCCGATCTTATCTCTTTATGTATTTATTACGTTACTATCATACAAAAGATTCAACATACAAGCGGTTTTTAAGAGTGCAATGTTTGTTACTATCTTCTGAATTCCTCCACTTGGGAAGCAATAACGACTATCATACATGTTCTATTACTTCAAAATATTTTGCGGGTACAACATATTTATATTGTTTCATTGTATAGCAGTGGCCGTATTTTATAGGAGTTTTTCAAATTTGTGCAGCCTTGCAAAACAAGTATCAAATAACAGCTGATTCCTTTGAGGGCCAATCACATATAATTACGATCAAAATCACTAGTGAAACAGAACATGATTGTATAAACGGTTATAATTTTTGCTTGGTATTGTTTCTTGTGTCGAGACATGTATTTATTTTAGTAGCTAGATATTAGTGTTGCAAAATAGTTAAACGTAATAGTAATCATCTATTGGTTTTATATTTCATAAACAGGCTTGATTAAAAAAAAAAAAACGTAAATCGTTTGAAATAAACTTGTTTTCAGTCACATTTGTTTATATGTTGGCGAAAGTATGTCGGTGGTTGGTTTTACTATATTAATTATGAAAGAAATCTACGAGCCAGCTCGAAGAGAAGACTAGAAGACTGATGTGTTCAACGATAGTATAATTCTCGCAGTTCTTTTATTTTATCAGTGTAGCTTTCCGCTTCAGAGGATTTAGTTTATATTTTAAACCTAATTAAGATTACTTGAGTCAAAGTGATGAGGAAAATTGTAGGAACAGGTCGAAATAATTAAGATCAGAGGAAACCGTATCTAGTGTCGCTTAATAAAAACACACCTAGTGATTCATCAAATTCCACAAGCACCTTCTTATTCGCCAAGACCCAAAGGTGGATTGCTGAATAGAAATATTGGATGTATAAATACGCAGCCATGTCCGGTCAGAATTGAGAGTTAAGTTAGATGACACATGAAGAGAGTGCATCACTCTTTGCACGTTACGAACCCTTGCAACTACTAATTGAAGGGTCAGGAGGTGACATTTTGGCTGGCTAAATTTCTATCCCTATCCAACATAATCTTTCTCAAATGGCAGTCCAAATTCCTTGCCCTTCATCATGGTCTACCGTTTTTACACGACCTATCTATTGTCTTAATCTAGAAGTCAAGGTTCTGATGAATGCATTTTCCGTTATCCTTCTTATATTCAGAGAGTTCGATTGATTGATTGTTTGCTTTATATCTTGGGGTCGGCAAGGATGAAAGCTAGCCTAACATATCTATACCTAATCTTTTTTTTTTTTCTTTTCCTGACGTGCTAAATCATTTGGACTGTCTTCCATAATGTGCATTATAAAGGAAATACTTGTATCATAAACAATTGGTAGTATAAACTGATGAAAATGTATAGTATGGACACATTAACACCATCAAATGTCGAATATTGACCCCTGGGTTTCGTTTTGGTTTGCTGTGTTGATGTATAGTTGGTCACAAGAAGACAACTGGTATTTCGGATAATTCTTTATTTAAACTATAGATAGTTTTCAGTGAAGAATATTCCTTATGTGTAATGACTTAAGACCTACAAAGCAAAATACAAAATGAATTAGTTAAAATCATAATATTTAACTTTAAAAATTGTTTTTAACACTTTAAATGTATCAGTACATACGATATTTTCTTGATTTTCGCAATGCAGTTCCAAAGTTGTTTGCTTTTTAGATAAAGATTTTAAAATGTAAACACAAATGCTACTGCGAGAAAGACGGGCAAATCTTCTTTACTATATATGAAATCAACACACAAAACTTGAATTAAATTGTGTACACTTTAAACCTCTAGAGAACAGACATAAAATATAATACTCCAAAGCAGTACGTATATGATATTCATTAAAGTCTAAAGATAACTTAACTAATATTCCATACATTCTAAACATTACTTCATTACCTGCCACTGCACCTTGAAAACTTGCATTATAATCAAGTGCCACCTCGTTGCGAACGTAGTCTGTCCGTACGTCATCGTATTCATCGTTTTGTCCAGGACCTCCGACTAATGCACCGTACAATACGTGTGGATTCGGATATTTCATATCTAGGAAATCGTGTGAACACGTGGCTGGAATAACTGGACATGAACTAGAAAAAAATATTTTCGTATTAGCTATATTGAACCATACAGGTATTAGAAAGAGGCTAATTTTGTAAATCATATTGGGTAAGTCATTCAAGAACAGGTTGGCAAATATGTGGTTAACATTGGATTAGACATTTCAGATACGTTAAACAAGTAATATGCAACCAGGGCATTTAAGTTTTATGTTAAATGAATATCACTCGTGGATGACCTTCTAATCTTTAAAAGTTACACGTTTTTGGACTGGTTTCCTCTGATGAAAAATATGATTTAAATTGTTCAATCAGAATCTCAAGAATGTTTTTTATTAATTTTATCCGAAAACAAAAGATTTTCGTCAATCACATTATCGCTGAACCTTGGCTGACGATGTCCTTCTCATTCACTTATTGGATAAACAATCAATCAATATCTCTCAAAATGCGGCTTTGGACTTCATGCTTGTTACAAGTTGCTACCGTTAAGAAATAAGCCATTTTATTCGGAAAACCTTAAAATATAAAGGTTGTCCTCACGACACTATGAATTTAAGTAAAGATTGAAAGACTTATTTCCATATGACCCTTATTTGAATTAAATTAAGGACTAATTGCCCCACCTTTTCTCGAGAAGAGGAGTTTTAAAGGAACTTAGTTGATACCAATGCTGCTAGATTTACATCCTGTATTTTATACGCGGGTCGTTCCTATCATCCTTCTTTTAAAATTCAAAGTAAATCTAGATTTTAGTTTCAGACAATTTTTTTAAATGGCCAATCAAAATTAACGACTGGCTGTCGTTATACAAAGTGATTTGAAGAAGATGAAAATGTGAATATTTTACGGACGACGAATGACGACTGATGATGGCAATACTTCACATTGCATTTACGTAAGGTCGGCTTAAATAGTGCACGCATACAGAAAATAATCCCATAAGAGACAGGTATAATACTTTGCAGGAATATATTGATAATCCTGACCTACGATTGAAGCAAATAAAATTTCAATATCAACTCACGATGCTCTATGATGTTCGTGTGTTGAAGGGTTGACACCAAAACCTACAACATAACTCCTCCCAGTATCTCCTAAGATGTACCCGATTTGACTTTTGGCCCATTTGCGGTATTCTGTGGGTTAATCCCAGCTTCTGCCGCAATATGTCCAAGAAATGCTTGATTTGCTAAGAAAAAGAGGTTGATTTTAATAAGGAAATAAATGCAAAAATTAAAATGTTAATTTCATTTCGATGGTACGTAATTCATTGTTATCAAGATTTGACTGTTATGGACTATAAATCAATTTATGAGTAAAATTCTGATCGAAAAATATCGACTTACGCCTACAGATAACTTAAACAATTGTGGAGCAAGATTTGCAATGACATTGTTTTGTTTATGGGTTTGAATGTCATTTTGATATCTTTCGCCTTTCTTTAATGATGATGTAACCATAGATGTATGTATCAAGCTGTCAATCCTTTCCCAATTGCCGTGTAATAATTAGAAACATTAGATATCCAGTTATTGTTTAGACAAAATTTTCATAGAATCGAGACGATATTAAGCTTGAAGTATTGCATAAGCATCTATCTAAAGCTAAATACTTCGTTTTGGTAAATAGGTGTCTTTTGATTAATTTGTGCGTTATGTTGCTGACTCATTTAAGTATATTGCGCATCACTTTGTTTTCATATTTACCAGCATGTCTGAGAGAACCCCATTTAGTTCGATAGGCAAGGCATTTTGGTGTGTACGGAACTGCACTTGGACCTGTTGCCCCGGTAACCAATTACCAAATGTAGTTTCGATGTCTTGCTTGTAAACATCCTTCTTGGTGATCTGGTATAGCAAAACTTAAAAGGATAAACGACTCCTTGTTTTACTCATAGTTTTAAAATATTTGATAGATTTCGACTCATACAATTTGAGCAAGATTTACTTACTATTTGGCTCCATGTTGCAGGTCTACGTGCACAATTGTCTTGTAGAATCAGCCAAATTCCACTTGTTATACTTACCACTAGACTTTAGATAAAAGTTGTTTTCTAAACAACTTTGATTTCTGTAGCCTTTTAAATTTTTACTATGATCTAGTAAGGATCTGTTATCATTATAAATAAGAAGATGTGGTATGAGTGACAATGAGACAACTCTCCATCCAGGTCACAATGTATAAAAGTCAACAATGATAGGTCAAGGTACGACCTTCAACAGGAACACTTAAACACCAGGCGTTTTCTGGCCTCTTGTCAGCCTCAGAATGTAATAAAATTTGCTAAAAGAAGATTTATAGGTAGAACATGAGTTTTTTTTATTATTGGAGAAATTACATGTCAATACATTCCAGAATTCAAAATGTCGGCTTCCTTGGTTTACAGACAGGGTGAAAGAGAATTTTACGCTGATTGTCATCAAATCAGAACCATTGCTTCAAAATTATTGCATTAGAATTGCCAAGTGATTATGATAAAGCAGCAATCAATCAATCAATCAATCAATAAATCAATCAATAATTAGATTAACTAATTTGGTGTACAAAACTGGATACCGGTAGATGTAAATATCTACCATTGATGCCGTATACTTGTTCTCCCAGGATTGTCCCCACTGATTTCCATGTTGATGAAAATATTCGGCGTCGATCAAGTATTGGGAGTTATTTGTTGCTAAATATAACATTCCTGCTCCTACAGCCATTTCATCTTTATAGTCGCTTGTTCTGTAAACAAAGATATTGATGATATCAACATGGCTTCATACACTTATTATTTTCTGACTCATGAATACATCACTTTTTATTTTCGTTTGTTTATGTCATCACAAAAGATTGAGCGATATGGTTTGCCTTTGTCACTTAAACTCTCGCGAGACATGTTTTGTGTTTTCTCCCTCTTTAACGCCAAATTTCAAATCGTTAAATCAGCTTAGCCTATTGGTAAACTTGCGTCTTCTAGTATTTACATTCACTCTATACAGCAGACAAATTGCAAGACCAAACGTTTTTACTGGAATTTTTAACGGTATAATAAGAAACATAGACGCGTTGATCCATTTTTTTTTGGATCGAAAAATATATCTTAAACAGTTTATCAATAGAAATATAGAAAAAACATAACTAAAGCAAACAAATAAGACATCATGTTATTTTATCACAACGGCGACTTTAAAATTAACATGTAGGATTCTTCCATTAAAAGATGTCCAAACAAATTTTTGATCGTCCCCAGTTGAAATCAAATAAATAGAATATACAGTATAAGAGAGACTATCAAAAAATTGATATCAACACCATATTTTCCCAAATAACAATTGTCATGAGGATACCACTGACAAAGTTCCTTGGTTATTGTAAAGCATAATTCTATAAACAGTTGTTTTCAAACTAGCCCTATGGTCGCCGTGGTTAAATCCTTGTCCTATATTCTAATCAGAAGATTTGGTACGATTGCAAATGGGACAAAAAGGTTAGCAACTATAGTTCACCGTACGGCCTTTAACAATGAGAAAAACTATACCACTTAGTCAGCTATAAAAGGTCCCGACATGACAAATGTAAACAATTCAAACGAAAAAACAACCGACCTGATTTGTTCTCAATAGAATAGTTGTTTCATTTGTTATCTTACCACATCTCCGTATGGTGGCATGTACATATGGACAGTCTATTCAAAAGTATACGTTCTCTTAAGTAGACAGTAATGGTTTGACATTTATAACAATACTATGAAATGAAAATTTCAAAAAAGTAGGAATATTAAATTAAATTGTATATGTTAAGGTATTTGTCATTTTGTTAAATGTGTATGTTATTTGTTGTCACTATTCCCTTAAACTGAATAATTATAAAAAGGGCCTTAACAACAATTGTTTGTTTTCACGAGGTAGACAACATCTTTGTTTTGTCGGAGATGTTTTATGTGAATACATTTCACTCGCTCCCAAAGGTGTTGAAAATTCATAATTTGACAGTTCTTTCAACGGATCTTTTAAAGTGAAAACACAGAACCCCCAAAAAGGTCACCTATGTAAATAATTACTGCATTTTAACCTAGAGCGAAAAAACAATTTCTGTAGGAACTCTATCAGAAGAAAATTGTTGTTGACTCGTTTCTTTTAATCTTTGATAAAATTGGATTTATTTATGCATATCTAAAAAAAGGGGCATATTTTTGCTGACGTGGAGCGACTTTTATACATTTTGTATTGTTAAATTGTTGCCATTATATCCCCAAAATGTTACAATTGGATAAATAAAAAGTCAAAGACTATACGTTTAGTAACACCAAATTGAATGTTCTGTACGTTGACAACCAAGAACAAAATAAGATCAGGAGAATTTATATGTATTTACAAATTAAAGATATGTTACAAATCAGAGTTCGAAACAAAACCGGCTTATATCAATACAAAACAATAAACGAAAAACTAATACAAAATGATGAATTAAAGGTTCCAGGTTTAGGCTTGATAAAGGCACGAACATAACATGAAGCGTTAAATAAGTCTACGGACGTCCTACCATCCTATAACCAGGAACTGTTGTTTAACTTCACAATATAGAACAAACAGTTTAAATAAGACGGAACGTCATCACTCACCAAACCGATCAAAAGCAATAAAAAAAAAAACAAAAAAACAAAGGACTAAGTACATAAAGAATCGATCTGAAAGATTTTGCAGTTGCATGATTAAAATATTATTCTTTTGTTATATCAAAGTGTGATACCCATAGCCGGCTCCTTTAACACTATCTCTGAATAATCCTGGATAAGTTTTTCCAAACGTATAAATCTCCTTTGAGTGATTCAAAAGCTTGGCAGAAAACGTTGGATCTGAAAAAGAGTGAATTTAATTGTATTGAATTTTTTAAGTTGTATCAACTGAAAAAAATCGGACTATTTGGTATAGGATTTCCCGAAGGCCGAACGGTGACCAAAAAATTGTTAATTTATGTGTCAGTTTGTCTTTTGTTGAAATGTTGTTTCATTGGCAATCATACCACATATTATCATTTTTATATCTCCTGTCTTTTCTTTGAAACTTTATCAAAGACGTGTTTCTATACGGTTGATATTTTTGATAGCACAAACTGATCCTATAATAAATAAAGATTTAGCTCCCGTTATCTGTACCTTGTTCAAAACTTTCCAAAGTTTTATTTTGTGAGATAATGGATTTAGAATCTCGATTTAAGAGCACTTGTTTTCTGTAAAAATAATTTCAGTTCATTGTATCCATCGCAGGGTACTTTAGACGATGAATTTGATGTTATTTGTAAAACATGAATTATTGCTAGCTGTACTGGAGTCATTTTCACAAGATCTAATTTTGTCATCTACTTTTGTTTTCCTTGTGGGGAAAAACTAATAAAACAAAAGTCGTACAATTTTGTTCATCAGACACGCGTTTCGTCTATGAAAGTCTGGTCTATCTATTTTTCTTGAAATAAAACAAACTAAAAACCTCAAGAAAAGGATGAAATAGAAAATACTATAATGCCAAAATATGCTTGTGACATATATTTTCATTATTAGTCATCCGCAAGCACATCTATTTTTGTATTGAGACATACCTAATTGTTTAAGGGCAACAGGATTCTTGATTTCAATGCAATATTTAAAAAAAAACTGGCAATAGAGCTTCATTTTGCATCTTTTTATTAATGAGTATATATGAGCGAAGGCTTTGCTAAAAACAGATTTCTTGAAGCCAGCTGTCTTAATCTAAATTTCAATGTTAACTTGGGTACACTATATTTTAGAGTAAGAAAGTGGCTAGTATAAAATTTTCTATCCTCAACATCTGTAAACTCAACATTATAAAGATAAAATAAATGTAGAATGTACAACCTTGATCTTTAAATACAATCGATGCGACAGCCATTGCGGCTGCGTATTCCCCAGCTACGTCACTTCCTGGTTTATCAGATGTCACTTTAAATGATGGTCTATCCATCGTCATGTCCTCTGGTCTTCCCCAGAAATTGTGATCAAGGTTACCATCTCCTACCTTTTTATAAGAAAATTTTTAATTTACGAACATTGTAAATGAAATCTGTTAGTGTTTGATTTTGTCAAAACTCTCTCTCTCCAACTCTCTCAACCGCAGGATTAAAAAAAAATTTTTTTTTGATTCGAGGATCAATTGTGATTGTCAATGAGACAACTCTGCACAAGAGACCACATGACATAGATATTAACTATAAATCACAGTTCGGCCTTCAACAATGAGCAAAGCTCATACTGCATAGTCAGCTATAAAAGGCCTCGAAATGAAAAATGTAAAACAATTAAAACAAGAAAACTAACGGTCTTATATATATATAAATAAAGTTTAGTCATCAGCAGATTTCAAAATTTTTTTCCTCAACTCGTTTCAGTCTGAAAATAAATAGTAATCACTGTAATTTGAACATTCTTCCGTTTTAAGTTTAGGATTGTGTTGGACGTTATTATTTTTTTTGGCAATGTAGTTGTCTGTTTTCCTGCAACGGTGTTTGTAATAGTTTTCTATTGGCACCTTGGAATTTCTCAAGTTCTTGATTGGATAATGCAAATTAAGTTTGAAACCAACGAAGGACAGGCACCAGATATTGTAATTGTCATGATATCGCGTAATTACAGAAACGTTGACACAAGTCTTTGACGTACCAGGGACAAGGGTTATTACAAGGATTTCCAAGTTTCAGTATACATCACTTTGCATAACCTGTTTTTGTCATTAATCATACCTGAATATAAAGTTCATTTTTTCCTGTATGACATTTGAGTAACCATTCCAGCGACCAACGAATACAGTCGTACATGTCATCCAATTGTTCACTGGCATTGTAGGCGTCTTTGTATTGAAGGATACCCCAGGTGAGCAAAGTTACAGCACTGGCTTGTGGAAGTCCAAACTTAACATGATCACCAGCTGCAAAATGATCCATTATAATCTGGATTTACCATGTCTCGTATTTTGTAAAATGAATTTTTGTTGAGAGAGATTTTCAACTGTGATTTTTCCCATTTGTAGTGTACAACCAGAATGAAATTGAGAATGGAAATGGGGAATATGTCGAAGAGACATAAACCCGACCAAACAGCAGAAAACAGCCGACGGCTACCGACGGGTCTTCAACACAGCGAGAAAATCCTGCACCCAAAGTCGGGCTTCAGCTGGCCCCTTAACAAAATGTGTACTAGTTCAATGAAAATGGACGTCACACTAAACTCCAAAACATATAAATGAACTATGAATAAAAAACATTCAAAGAAGTTCATATGGATTATGCATCCCCTATTTAATACAAAATTTCAGGAATATCTTACCTGGTGGTATGTAAAAACTGTGCTTTTTTTTGTATAAAAAAACAGTGTTTTGATTTGAATTGTCATTATGGCATCGTTTCTAATTTTGAATATGATGGTCAGCTTTCATTCTGATGTGAAAAAAAAACAGTTGAAGATACATATGCAGAAAATTTTGATTAAGGCTTGCAGCAGGGCACATAAGGACATCTGACAGATTTTTATACCGTGCAGAGAGTGCAACACTTTCTTTTCTCGATACATTAGATGTAATTTCCAAGTTCTGAACGTTAGTGGCTGCAAATTCACGAATCCCACACATTCAAACGAACGCCCCACTTTGAAAAAAAAAAGATTTTTGTCCATCCTTTTTATTTCTGAGGACGCAAAGGTAATCAGAAAAGTCACTTGTGTCATTTTTAAAAAAAATGACGTCGATTGATTGCTAATAAATAGTTTGGTTATCAACCATACAGCAAACACACACACACACACACACACACACACACACAAAAGATCTTTAAGTGCTTGTCCAATGTAAGAAACTTGTAGTTCATTGGAAGTTGTTGGATCATGTTGGTCATATCTGTTTATCGTACGCTGTTTTGTAAGAAATAACGAGATTAAGAGATTAGCTTTCTCGTTTGCAATGGTTCACATTTACATGCCGGTGCCTTTTGAAGCCGACTATACGGTATTGGTTTTTCACATTGTTGTAGCCGTAAAATGGCCTATATTTGCTTACATCCATTTTAATTGAACTTTGGTAAATAGTTGTTCCATTGGCAACAATACCATTTCTCCTTATTTTTATGATAAGTATTGCATCATGAAACTCATACAAAAGTCTAGAATATATGTGTAGTTGTCTTATTAACAATCTCACCACATCTCGTTGTTTGTAACATAATTATACTGCATACAAATACTAATTATACAAAGACTTATCAAATCAAGCTTTTGTCTATTTTTGTCACCAGTCGGCATGGAATATGTCAAATATTCGAGCAATGAAACAGTTCATTATCTTGTTAACAAAGATCACTCAGGTATTCAGACGAATAATCAACAGTTTGATGTTATGATAGAAGGAACAGCAAAGGACGGAAGTGTTCCATCAGCGCAGGCATTTTTGCAAAACATGGTGCACGACAATTACAACGTTCCAACGCCAATGAATAGTAAATAACTTTCCCAGAACACATATTATTATAATGTATTTTTTTTTTATATAAAGTTTAAAGTTGTTCAAAAATATCTTGATCTCTACGCTCATAATAAAATTGACGGGAACCAGTAACGCAGCGATTCGAAACAACAAAAAGTCTACAATACACATAATAGACTATCAGGATCATATCTGAATTATTAGCAAATCTTAACATTTTTATGTTCAGGCATTTCAGATGTCGTAATGATTGCTTACTTTCGAGTGGCTAATTAAATTGTCAACCCTTTATCCCCCCTACCTACCACCTTTGTAAAACCTCCTTAATGGCTCATATGGCTGATTTTCAATTACTTTTCTCATTTGCATAGCATGATGATTCAATTTTGACTACAGACATTGCAATAAGAGTAAATATTTCCGAACAATGCACATGCAAATATTCAAATTCAAAGATTTTACTAATAACATGTTCGCATATATCTGAATTCTAAACAACACTTACTAGTTGCAAATCTGTTCTATTCATAACAATGCACGAACTTAATGTCATTGGACGTTCAAGATAGAGCAATCAATACATTAATCATATTGAATTTAGTGATTAGAATCGGAATATTACAGATTCAACTTTACAGATGCAGGTTTTACATCCGGAATATCTACATGTAAAGGAATTCTTGTAAATGCGGTGTAGTATTTCATCTTGTCCTGAATATGTAGAGGGTCCTCTGTCCACGGTTATGAATAATGGGTTGCCTTTATAACGTCTCACGGCAGTGATTCTGCACAAATAAAGAAGGAAGTCTATCATTTTACTTTCAAATTATATTTGCAGACGATGGAACAAAATACAATTACGATGAAGTCCTAATGAAATCTGTTATGTTCTATCTCGCTCAACGGTCTGGCAAACTTCCTACTAATAATCCAATAACGGTGAGAGAAGACTCAGCACTGAATGACCAGGGAAAAAATGGAGAGGATTTAACAGATGGATGGTATGATGGTACGCTTATTTTCTGAAACTTTTTTTTTAACTATTTGATAAAAATAAATGATCGAGACAACAATCGGGTAAGCACATGGATTCACCCTTGTCTATTTTACTCCCATGAGTGAGTAGTCTTACTTTGTAATTTGGTACGCGAGACGCGCTTTCGTTTACTTTGTTTAAGCGCTCGAAATAAATCGTTGAAAAATCAATTCAATAGCAAAGTGTATTAAACGCCATGTTCATTTTTGTGAATCCAAAATTTATCCGGCAATTCTATTCACAACTACAAATGTCTGTTTTATAACTGTTATTTCTAACTTAAAGCAATGAATTTTGTTTTTAAAATTGTTTGTAATTTGGTACGCGAGACGCGCTTTTGTTTATTTTGTTTAAGCGTTTAATCAAACCGTTGAAAAAAAAAATTCAATAGCAAACTGTGTATCGGAAGCCATGTTCATTTTTGTGAATCCAATACTTAACTTACATTGCTATAAGCAACTGCAAATGTCTGTTTTAAAACAGTTATTTCTAGCAAAAAACAATTACGTTTGTTTTTAAGATGCCATTCATATTTCTTTTATTTTTGTGTTTAGTATTTTCATAAAAATAACCAGGTGTAATGATAAATACTTCTTTTTGCAGTCATCAATGTTTTTTTATATACGTTCCATGATTTTTTAAATTTCTCGTATCAATTAAGTTTATATGTTTTTAAAATTTTTCGATTTATGATATTGAGGTATATTTTAACTCAAAAATACTGAACATGGAACGTCTTTGTTTATTTTTCAAAATAGTCGAAACTATTTTGCGTCGGTAGATAAGATCGGTTCGTTACGGTACAACCTACATTTTTTGTTAGACAAGGCTACAATAAAGTGCAAAATATCCATATTTCCTTGGGTTTATGTTTTACATTTTTTACTAAGGCTTGGGTAACGTGTAAATTAAATAACATTCTTCGAGAATAATAAAACATTTATGAAACAGATCTCTTGTTTTCAATGAAATTAATTTTCATCTAAAGTTTCCAATAATTCTTCTCTTTGTTCGTGTTTCTCGGTCATTAGTGTTCTACCTGTTTCATTATTATGCGATGGATGCCAATTTTCGGGAACCACTAATTCCAATGTCCAACGAATTACACATATTCTATAGTAATTTATGTTGTGTCATCTGTACTTTTATTTGTCTGTTTGTCTTTTTATTTTTGGCCATGGCGTTGTCAGTTTGTTTTCGATCTATGAGTTTGACTGTTCCTCTGGTATCTTTCGTCCCTCTTTTATGCAGATTTTGGCAATACCACTAAATCAAATATCGACGAAAATGCAAGTTATACTTAATCCCCGAAAATTGGTACCCACGAAAATAAATGAATCCACAGTAATTGTCTTGTAAACGTTTTTCGATTTTTTCATGTCATTGTCATTTTGTTTTCGACCTTTGAGTTTGAATCTCCTTTAAGTATCTGTCGGCTCTATTTGCAGTACTTTTCCACAGTTGAGAGTTGTTTTAATCTCAACACAGTATATTTTATTATATCAATCATTAAGATTATTTGATAAAAGTGATTATTTAAATATGAAAGGTATTATCTACAAAACCTTTTATGAAATAGAGGCGAACTATACCATAGGAAATTTCAAACTCATAAGTCGAAAATAAACTGACAACGCAATGGCCAAAAAAAAAAAAAAAAAAAAAAAAGACAAACAATAACACACAAAACACAACACCGAAAACTAAAGATTTAACAACACGAACCCCATAACAAACCGGGGTGAACGCAGGTGCTCTGGAAGGGTACGCATATCCTGCTCCACATGTGGCCACATGCATTCCCGATCGGGCGAGGGTTTAATAGCCAGTCAAGGTCGTAAAAAAAAATATAAGACATGCAATCTAATACTTTCACTACAGGATAACAGACACGCCTTTCATCAAAGATGTACTACTTTAGTTGGATTGTTATCAATGATTTGATAGATTTTTATTGTATTTGTAGCTGGTGATCATGTTAAATTTGGATTTCCACAAGCCAGTGCTGTAACTTTACTAACATGGAGTCTCCTTCAATACAAAGACGCCTACAAGGCCAGTGGACAATTGGATGACATGTATGACTGTATTCGTTGGCCACTAGAATGGTTACTCAAATGTCATACAGGACAAAATGAACTTTATTTTCAGTTACAGCTTTTTTAATTATTTATCTTTAAATAAATGAAGAAATTTTAACAAATGATTAATTTTATCTTTAAATAAAAGAAGAAATAAAAAGTAAGTATTTATAAAAAGACAAATTATTGTAGTTAGATATAATGCACTCACCTCTCTCATGAAGGGAGAGAAGAAAATGTACATCGAATCAACCAATGTTGAATATACTGTTTAAACACAAGTCAAGTACCATTTTCAAATCAACATGTTCCATATTCCATGCAATTAAATGCTAGATAAATATTAAAAAATACAAATGAAATATCCTGGCCTAAATATGTGAAAGTACAGTGTGTTTTCCGAAATTATTTTAGTACTCCGTGCATAAAAGAGTATAAAGGTGTAAAGATAAAACGACCCAATCACAAACTTTTACGTATAAAATATGTAAATGTTTCAAGGTCAATAAATAAAGCCTTTTGTTGTACGACTAAAAGTCTACACAGAACTGAAGTTTAACAATGTCAATACAACTACATATCAAACATAACATACATGGTTGGATCCTCTTAAACTTACCAAACAAAACACATCCACAAGTTAACTAAGGGCTTGTTTCATAGTGCAAAGAAGTTATTCGGAAAGCTGTGCGAAATTTCTGCCATGGAAGTGATACGTGCCTTACTTATTCAACTATAAAAGCATTCATGCTATTATCGTTGACTTATCATTTCTAGTTCCTCTTAAGGAGATCCTTATTGACGCGGCCGATACATGAAAAAAGCATGCCTACGTAATCAGCAACGCTATATCTTGCAAACAGTTTGTTGATTTGAATGAGATATATAAGGGGATAATGTTGTTGCCCACATTAAACTTTATCAGATATATCTTTCATGTTAACACATTTTTCGTGTTTACAACGTCAATGTGACATTGCAAGTGACATTTCTGCATTGCGATAACTAGGCTGAAAAATAAAAAAAATAAAAATAAAAAAAAAAGAACTGACAGATTTAAAACAGAAAAGGGAAAAGATGGTATTATTTTACATCAGAAATTCTAACTTTTAAGTAGAAAATTTAATAGTTATCTATTTATGTGTGGTTGTTCTCTCCATGAATATGTCTCACGGCTATGTATACATTTTATTTCTTATTGCAGGTCAAAATTTATAGAGAGGCACACAAACTTTTGACATTTTTTTCCGTCATATGTTTTATTCATATCTATATATAAGGATCAATATTGGGTAGCACACCCTTTTCTAAAATGAAAATTGTTTCAAATGAAATAAGAGTGAGCTGATCTAATTCACGGTCTCGTAATAATAAAATCATTGTATATGGTGGTAGGAGATGGCAATCTAGATCACAATTTCTGGGGAAGACCAGAGGACATGAAGATGGCGAGACCAGCATTTAAAGTGACATCTGATAAACCAGGAAGTGACGTAGCTGGAGAATACGCAGCCGCAATGGCTGTTGTATCAATGGTGTTTAAAGATAAAGGTTGTAATTACTAAAGATCCTAAATGTTTGTACTTTTAAATTTTCAGGGACATAATAATACAATGTACTAACAAATTTAAATCCTGTAAAATCTATTACCATTTCACCAAAAAATTAAGATCCTGTTGATTACCATCGTACCTTTTATTAGTACATTGAAGTTTGGAGTATTTTCAGTTCCAAAATTCAGTAAATTATTTGTGTATAATACGGAGAGGTATGTCGATGGTTCTTTATAAAAAGCTTATATGAAATACAGTTAACCAAAGGAAGAATTGAACGTAAATAAATAGAACGCAGTCACTGTCGTGCAGTTTCAATGGTATGATACAATTTTGAAAGAATCACCCCCTCCCCTCCCCCTCCCCCCAAAAGAAAAGAAAATGTTTTATAGCTGTGTATTCATATATTGAGTCATGAGGACATTTGTTAAACCTGCAAAGATAAGTTCACATAGGCATAAGCAAATAGACTGAACGTTAAGAAAGGTACACATAACACACAAACAAAACCATTCAAATGTCATGATTTGCTAAGGTTACTGAATATTACTCTGTCACATTGAGGTATACTCTATATCTCTGATTGATCATAATCATCTGATATGCTCATAACACACTTTGACTAACAAGGACAATGACCAAAATACAATATCGTCATCCTTCCCGTACGATTAACCTGAGATATTAATTAACGAATACTTGTTTGTCTACAAATTAAACCGTATCAAGTAATGGCAGTTTAAAAGTAAAAGGTCTAACTTATATACAGGATTATACTTTTGCATACAGACTGGACATATATGCGTTACGTGTTCTTGTTTTCAGATCCTGTGTTTTCTGCCAAGCTTTTGAATCATTCAAAGCAGATCTATACTTTTGGAAAGACTTATCCAGGTATATACAGTCAAAGTGTTAAGGAAGCCGGCCCATTCTACGGGTATTACACCTTAATCAAGTTCATATTTTAAGTATATTCTATGACTTTGTTATAAGTCATGTAGGTTTCTTTAAGTCCCTTGGTACTGTTTTTATGGTGGTATTTCCAAATATGTTAAATGTATAAAACTATTACACGTCTCAATTTTGTCATATTTAAAGGGGTTGGTGTTTTGTACTTATTAATCTGAAGTTATATGTGCATCTGATTTTCTCAAAATATGAATCTCAAAACTATCACAAAGTTAAGAACTGAAACATTTTTTTCATACAATATTATTTTTCCATTTTTTATATGAACTGGATTGAATGCTTACTTTTTGCTTATTTTTTTGGTCCGAGTGCAAGTGGTGTGTCTTATGTAGACAAAACACTTCTCTAGCGATCTTTGTTATACATTGTTACATCTGATGTTGTTTTTGTTTCTAAATAGTTCATTCTTATGTATACACATTCTACTTGATTTTATTTGTGAAAATTTTGGGTTTCTGCCACTGGAGTCAATTTGATTAATTATGTACGCTATATTATATCAAACACAACATGATAAACAGGATGTTCTACTTGCAATTGGATTTTAGTCTTCACTGAAATCTGAAAAAATTGGAATGTGAATCGGTTGTGTCGTTTTATATATTACAACGCAACATGTCACCATGAGTACCTAGACACCAATTCGTGACGGCGTTCACGCATATTGACAACAAATCAAAATTGCATAGACATAAACATTTTTTGTGAAAGAAGTGATTATAAAATTTAATGTGGTTTACAGATCAGATGGCTAAAAAGATGAAATGGCAGTAGGAGCAGCCATGTTATACTAAGCAACAAATAACTCAAAATACTTGACCGATGCAGAATTTTTTCATCAACACGGAAATCAGTGGGGACAATCATGGGGAAGCAAATTTACTGCGTCAATGGTAGGTTTAAACTCAGGAAGGAATTGTCATGGAAAACAAATAAGTTTTTCTACTGGTTTAAGGTGGTACAGAACACTTAAAAAAGTTAAACCTTAAAAAATCAGCTGGACGCTTTAATACCATACTTAAAGTAACGATAAATCAAGCTTTTCAATGATCAACATTAGGGTCTTTCAAACAACAATATACCCGGTAAAATTTTCCTGTTATTGTGTGGTTTTCAATGCGCCCTTGCAGGTAATGACAATATGTCTAAATTTTACTAATTATTTGTTATCGGTCACATCTCGACAAGACTGAGAAAGATTTAAATTTCTTTTCAAAAACTTTATATATCGTTTTAATCATCGCATACTAAACAAAATTATAAATCAAGCTTTACAATAATCAAAATTAGTGTTTTTCAAACTACTTTATATCCAATGAAATTTGTCCTGTAATTGTGTGGTACAAATTACTTGAAATCTTTATATTTTTGTCAACAGGTCAGAGCAAATATGTTGTCAAAGTGTAAAGAAAATTAAGCGGGCTCTTTTTTTACTCAAAGTGGAAGGTACTCCCTAACTATCAAACTGATGTTAATCTAATAAAACTACAACTAAATGGAGATAAGATACGTTTTCATTTAAAAAAAAAAAAATGAAAGCATGTATAGTTTCATGATAATTATTTCGTTTCAAAAGCTTATCGTTCTGTTCATAATCATGATAATATAAAAATGTACAACTGTGCTGTTTGTTTATTTCAAGATGAACTTTGATTAACAATAATTTGACGGTTACATGAATATATATATTAAGCAACATCTGTTTTTATGTTTACCAAGTGTCCCAGAATCAATAATCAACGTTTCTAAGATCAACAACAATATCATTACAAAACTGAAACGTTTTAGTCAATTAAAATTTATTCTTTGAAAATAAGTTACATTTTAAAGTCAAAATTTAGCAATTAATAGTATAATAACACACGTATCATTCGTTATTTGTTGAAGTATGTGCCTTGGCGATATTTGTCGGATGTTGGGTTGAACATATTAGTTGGCATAATATGTTATGTGTTTGTTTGTGTATTGGATCATATTAAGTCCTTCCCGACTTTGTAGTTAATTGCATGATAACTTAACTTTAAACATGTAAGCGATTAAAAGTTAGCTATTCAGATTGACCATTTGTTAAATTTCACATCGTAACTTTCTTTTTTATAAATTCGCCCAAAAAAAAAAAAAAAAAAAAATGCAGTCTGTTGAGCTGAAACAATTGTCTTGACAAAGGTAATACACCATGATTCGAATTTCCTTTTTAAGGTTTTGCTATACCAGATAACAAAAAAAGATGTTTACAAACAAGACATTGAAACTACATTTACTAATTGGTTACTTGGAGCGACAGGTCCAAATGCAGTTCCCTACACACCAAAAGGCCTAGCATTCCGAACTAAATGGGGTTCTCTCAGACATGCTGGTAATGTTTAATTAGACATTTTATTTTCGCTAAAATATTTCTTTAATATTTATTTATAGGCTTATTATAGACATTATTATTAACTTCACACAAGTAGCTTAATTGTAAACTGTAAGTGTACATTCATTGTTTTTGTGCACTCGAACATCTTTTGCTTTCATATTTTTGGCGTTAAGAGTTTCTGATGAAAGTAAACAAAAAAGGGGTTTGAACGCAACTGATTTAAATCGTGTTCCGTTATTTAATGTGGAATGGCGTAAGTATTCAATAAAAAATTTAAATGTAAAGATATGTATTCCCGGTGACATACTTATAAAAAATGTATTACCAAATTATAATACATATTGTTTAGGTTTATTTTAAAAAGTCACAAGTTTTTATTTTCAAAAACTGAAATAACTTTTATTTTCTTCTAAGCAAATAATGCTTTTATGGCACTTATTGCGGCTGAAGCTGGAATCCGAAAAATGTCATTGTATATGTAGCAGTTTGACAAACTTTAGTTTTGATCATTGAGAAGCTTAATATTTCCTTAACGATAAAATGTGATTAGACGATTTTTACAGAGTTATTGTTCTGTACCAACTCAACATCAATCTAACCTTTGAACATTTCCTTTAATAACAATTGCATTGGAAGTTACCCTATTTTAAGAAAATCATGTTTAAAAATGCGAATCAACAATATCTTTTTCGACTAAGAAATTCTTATTCCCTCTGCAGTGATGTAGAAATTCTTCCCCCTTAGGAAAGAAAGCCCATTTGACAAATGATTTGAACTCTTCCGTCATTCTGTTTTTGATTAATCGACCTTCGATTTGAAAGATCACCTCGGTGTTCTCTTGGAAGCATTCACGGCACGCGAGTGGAAGTTTTTGGGGTTCGAACCCGTTCTTGTCAAACCTCATAATTATTTGCTAAACATGCCGTTTTGGGAAGGAGTAAGAGCTGATAATGGTCGGCACAAAGTGTGAACAATTTGTCCGGGTAGTGTGACAAGTCTTCCTGTGAACTGTGAACCAGTAAGTTCAAAAACCGACACAAACTGTCGGTAGTACAGAGCAGGATTATCTTCATATCGCATTAACATGGTCTGTCCAGAATATACATCTAATTCCTACTGTACGTTAGACAACCATACGTAACCATCACCATAAATTTCAAGCTTTTAATCCTGTTATGAATAAGACCTTATCTTTCTAAATTTAAATACCACGGACGAAACCACATGTAATTAAACAAATCGAATATTGACGTATTTAGTGGAAAGTCATCATCCTCTTCACAATGGATGCAGAATTTAAAGGATAATAGTAGTAGTATTGATCTAAAGATTCTCGAATATGGTGTCACATGAATTAGGGCACATGTCAGCTAGAAGGTAAAATTTCGTACCTTTTAACTTGCTTATCAAGCACAACAAATATGTTTAAAACCACATTTTAAAAATGAGTAAAACAATTTTTCACCCTTTTGCATTTCTCGTTATACATGTAATATCATGAAGTATTGATTTTGTGACAGCTCATAACGAAGTAAAACATTTTTCTAGCTCATATCCAGTAATTCCAGCCTCATGTTCATATGATTTTTATGAAATGAAGTATTCGAATCCACACGTTTTGTACGGTGCAATAGTTGGAGGTCCGGGACCAAATGACGAATATGATGACATACGTTCGGACTATGTCCGAAACGAAGTGGCCGTGGATTATAATGCTGGATTTCACTGTGCCGTTGCAGGTAATCGCAATAACCTTAAATTATATTACAGAAAATATTCACCAGTTTTATCTCTGCAAGACTGAGAAAGGTTTCTTTTTCTTTAAAAACCTAATATTACTCTCTGTTTTACAAAGCTATAACTGTTCAAAGTATGCATTATGTATGTTGATTCACAGAACAAATAAGCTGAAAGATATAAAAATGTCTGGAAAAATAGTCTCTTTAATGACCAAAATGTTTCTAATGGAAACAAACCAAGAACGTACAGAAAATTAAAAAAATGATTACAAATTAGAAATTATTTAATTAATAGATTTAGACCGATACATGATATCTAATTGTATCAAGATCAAGTAATAGAATAGTAATATTGAAAATGGTAGACTCTGTAAATAACCTCATGAAAAAGTATTATGTCCCCTCTGTAAAAATTGGGTTGAAAATAATTGTCATATTGCTTTAAAGTGTCAGTTTTAGAGAAGTTCGTAGGCATAAACTTTTTCAGGAAGTAGAGTATAATTCAATTTTTCAACTAAATGTCTGATAAGGAAACATTTAAATTTATGTTTACGTTTACTAAGTATTAAATACCTAAAATGTTTTGTTAAGGGTGTTAATGATTTATATGTTCTTAGAAATACCCTAGCTGACAAGAAAAATACTGACTATGTAAAACCTATTTGTGATTATTTTCTACTTTTTCTTATGTATTTGTTTTTCGTTATATTGTATAACGATAGCATTAAGAAAACTTTTTTTCAAATTAGCAAAAGTATCATCTCCTCCAAAATATCTTAATATATGATATAATTATAAAATATGAAAGTTGGTTAACTTTGAATATTGTATGTTTGTAAATATTGTCATGTTTGTCTTTGTTACAACCAAATATTTGGATTTTAACCAATAAAATGATTGGATTTAACTAATATATCGAGTTCAAAGCCGTTGCCGCTGTAATTATTGTGCTTGCATTAATCATTTATTATTGTTCCTTTCAAATCCGAATCATATTGTCGAAAAAATTGTAAACCTGTAAAAAGTTGGACAGAAAAAAAGAAACAAGTAGACTAAAAATAAATATCACCGAGAATAGTCAAGAAAGCAGCATAAAAAGACATCTACAAATAATAGTTCTTGAAAAAATGTCATTCGTATAGTACTAGTGTATACACACACCTCAAAAATTATCCTTTACTTATAAGTAAACAAACTATTACAACTATTACCAATTGTGACATTGACATCACTTGACTGTCATTATGATTTAGCTACCAACATAATTTAGAAATGAATTTTAAAAGTCGTTGAAACGTAAACCTGCTTTACGACATACTTTATTAGGTTATGAATTTTGATTTCTATATTCATTATCTCATTTTTCAAATATTTAAATTTTCCCTAGAAGAAAAAGAAAATGTTATTTTTTTTTTACTTTTCTCTTTTTCCAAAAATTCAAAATGTATGATCTGAATATAAAGAAAATGATGACATGGAAATCCATATTTAACTCATAAAACACACACAAAAATTACATGGTGAAGTGTTGATAATAAAACTTGTTGGGAGAGTTTAGAATTTTTTTTTTTTATTAGAAAGATGTTAAAATAACTCCTTCTATTACAGGTCTGAAGTCACTTCACCTTAGAAACATTCTGGATTGAAAATTGTTCTGTATTGAAAATAAAGAAACCATATTGTCCTATTACCTGACCATGCTGACAGAATTAAACTTATATTTAGAAATTGACAATGAGGGTCGGTTGAAAACAAAAACTTGATTTACATCTAGAAATTGACAATAAGGGTCGGTTGAAAACAAAACTTTACGACAAAAGAGATCATTTCAGCTTCTCAATTGTGAACTTTCCATTTCTATGTAGCAACATTCTAGAAGCGCCTGCATACGGAGTATATATCTCGCAATTGAAACGATATTACCGGACTTGTATTTCCTATCATGATTTTCTTGATAGAGGGTTGCTGCTTACAAGGAAGCTATTAAACCAAAAGTTCCAAATGGTGAAGTTGAAATCATCACTTCGTAAATTTTCCGGATGCCATCACGAGTTGGTTGACTGTTATGGAATATCCATTTCACAGATGATATCGGAAACGTTCGTTATGTCGTAACTACAAACCCGTTCCCTTTTCACGAATGTGACCTAACGAATTAGATTATTTACCGGGTTTGTAATAACATGAGTAACACAACGGATGCAACATCTGGAGCAGGATTTGCTTACCCTTCCGGAGCACCTGAGATCACCCCCAGTTTTTGGTGGGGTTCGTGTTGCTTAGTCTTTAATTTTTTATGTTGTGTCTTTTGTACTATTATTTATCTGTGTGTCTTTTTCTTTTTTATCCATGGCGTTGTCAGTTTATTTTCGATCTATGAGTTTGAATGTCCCTCTGGAATCTTTCGCCCCTCTTTTATAGCAAAACACACAAATACAATCTAGAGGTTGATATGAATTTTTATAATGATAAACAAGTATCAACACAACAAAAAAAAGCAAGCTCAGCGTACGTTTATGAACTAATGCATTCTACGTTATCCATTTTTATTACTTATAATAAGTAGAGAACATTCTATTTAATTCTATGTAAGTTAAATTAAAAAGTCTTAGATCTTTCGTTTGTATTTGTCTCGCCTACAAAAAAAATCTTAAAAAATTAGACTTAGTATGTTAAAGGGTGGTGGCGACGGCGGCATATGCTCTTTGTATATAGCTCTATGTTTGAGCAGAACACAAAGATCTGTAAAATCGTTATTTGATTCGTGATAGCTTATATGAAATTCAAGTCTCCTGTTCTAGACATCATTAAAATATGTATGATAAATGTCAGACCTAAAACTCAAAAATAAAGATTTGTTTTCATGACATTGTCTTTTTCTCAGATACTATACATTATTTAATATATTGTTTTTCACCTGAACATGTATGAAACATTTGTCACTGATCGTAAAGTAGAGAAAAATCAATCAAACCAAATGTAGCTATTTTAAATGTTTTTGAACCATCAAGTTTAAATTTTCTGCTACACTGAATATTTGGCAGTGTTTAAATCTATGGTCGTCCATGGGTCTTATTCCAACCGGCAGTAAACCCCTTGTCCAGGTAGGTAACCCGTTTTGCCATACGGGATGTAGAAATGTTCGGCAAAATCTGATGAATATGGACGTTCAATTCGTTATCATGCTTTCTGCACTCTAAAGCTTTGTCATAGCCTTTTGTTGGTGCCGTATTGGTTTGTAGCATGGCTATTTTCTGTCCCTTTTTCCATTTTTTTCACTTTGTATAGTGGTAGTCAAAATCTCGTCCACCCTTATGACGTGAAGCAAACAATCAATCAATCTAGCTCTGTGAATATAACAAAGATAACATAAA
The DNA here is from genome assembly GCA_017311375.1 of Mytilus coruscus. Lineage (NCBI taxonomy): Eukaryota > Metazoa > Mollusca > Bivalvia > Mytilida > Mytilidae > Mytilus > Mytilus coruscus. The sequence goes on along the minus strand of CM029605.1, from coordinate 64,133,155 downwards.
ATGCATTCATCAAAATCAACATTTTCATAATTCAGAAATTGAGACAGCCATTTAAAATTTAATATTATGAATAGGTAAAGAAATTTAAATTGGCAAAGGGTCACCTTCAGACCCTTCAAATAGTTTGACACTCTCTCTCTCTCTCTCTCTCTCTCTCTCTGTCTGTCTCTCTCTCTCTCTCTCTCTCTCTCTCTCTTTCTCTCTCTCTATACGAGGAATGTGACTAAAATGTCGATTCTGACCAGACATGACCGCGTATTGATATATCCAAAGGTGACAATTGTCATATTCTGCAATCAAACTTTGTGTCTAGGCGTACAAGCAGTACTTGTGACATTTGAAGATACACTAAGTGAGTTTTCAATTATTGACAGTGGATATGGTTTTCTTCTGATCTAAATGAGTTTGGCATGGTCTCAGAATTTGTTAATAACTTTTAACTCAAATAATCAGGAAAACTTAAACTGTGTCTTCTAATCACATTGAATGGAATAATATAAAAGAACTACGAAAACTATACTACCGCTGAACACATATTTTATTTTTCTAATTAAA